>VXBA01001096.1:1855428-1928940 GCA_013399895.1 Serilophus lunatus | reverse complement strand
TTTTTCTTTTTTTCTTTCCCCTTGTTCATGGACCAAACATAATGCACTAAAATTTCTTGCGGTAAGTGCCAGTCTTAGTGTGTGTGTTGTATGTTTATGTGCTACGTCATTTCTGCATAAAAGCTCTCTCATTGCCTGTGCTGCCCTGATTTCGTGTGTGTTGTATTCACAACCTGCAACAGCCCTGTGTGTGAAGCTGCTGATGAAGGCAGGGAGGTGTCTCTGTGCCTTATATCTTACCACGAGCAAAAATAAATTAGTGAGAGACAACTCAGGAGAGATAGGAAACAAATGCAGCCACTACACGTGGTGACAAATGTTTCCAAGAAAAATATAAAAGTTATGTAAATAGAAGGAAAATAAAACAGGTTGGCTCATCCCACCTGCTCATATTTGCCTGAGAAATAAGTGCCACAAATTTTTAATGCTGCAGATCCTTTCACAAATGAAAATTCTTCTTGAAAAATGCAATGGAAATCCTTGGAGACCAAAAGGGCTACAAAATGCAAAATTATGATAAACAATCTAATTAATTATCTTACATAACATGGGAAATGGTGAAGATAGCAATCCAGTACTTTGTAACTCACTTGTGAAGGTCTCTACAAAGTATTTTATTTATAATGGTGGTGGGATGCCTGGAGACACATGTTCCTCTGCTTTGTGTAAGGAAGGTATGATCTCCACATACTGACTAACTATAGAACTCTGTGCATTGCAATTCCTTACAAATCAACAATTCTCAGTTTTAAAGACATTCCAAATTCCTACCATAAAACCCAGGCAACTGTTACTGGAATAATGCATTATTCATGTGAAACTTTTGAGACGAAAGAGTCTGATTTTTCAACTTTTATTTGGATTAAAAGAACCTTTAAGCTTGAAAGACCTTGTTTTTAACTTCAATGAACTAGACATGATCAGTTTATTGCCACGTGACAATCTCCAAGTCAGCCAACAGAAAGGTGATTATTTTGCTCAAAAGGAAGTTACTTGGTTGGTATTTACAAGCAGCATTCAAGGCAGACAGGCCAAAAAGTTTTCTCTGTGTGTGTATATATATATACACATATATATATGTGTGTGTGTGTTTGTATATATATATATGTATATACACACAGACATGTCATCTGCGGATATTGGGAAGAAATCCTTCCTTATGAAGGTGGTGAGGCCCTGGCACAGGGTGCCCAGAGAAGCTGTGGCTGCCCCATCCCTGGAAGTGCCCAAGGCAAGTGGACAAGGCTTGGAGTCACCTGGGATAGTGGAAGGTGTCCCTGCCAAAGGCACAGAGTGGAACTGGATGAGCTTTAATATTCTTTCCAACCCCAACCATTCCATGATTGCATATGAGAATATGCACCCTTGCTGAATGCCTGTTGTAGTTTTACAGCTGTAAACGTGAGATTTTTGGAAGCCTTAACTGGTTCCAGCTCAGCCCTGTGGCGTGTGATGGTTCCATGGGCAGTGGGTGATGCAGTGGGTGATGCCCAGGCCATTAAGAGAGGAGGAGGAATTGATTAGCAATAACACACTTCATTAGCACTGCACTTTCTCAATCATTGTAATTGTGGCTCTTCCCCTAAAACATCAAGTGGAACAGGTTTTGTTTCAACCAAATCAATCTAATGCGTTAAAATTTACATAATTTCCTCTCATTTCGTTTATAGAGCAGCAGGAATTTTAATTTGCATTGTCTGTATAGTCTATAATCAAAGTGTTAAGAGCACAAGGTTTATTCATTATGTATGGCATGTGGTGACAAATTTCCATAATGGGCTGCATCTTGCTGAAATATTCTTTCCTTCCCCACGCCCACCTTTGCAATTTTGGCTATAACTGATTTTCTAGAAACCTGTTAATTCAATTACACAAGCCTTTGAGCTCCACAGAACATTTATTAGGGAGAAGTATCTTTATGAAAATTAAAAAGTGGCTAAAATATCATACTGAAACAGGAGAAGGGCTAAGGGGAAGACTTGATAACTGGCCTGTGTTTCCTGATTTCAGGAGAAAGCTGAAAGCAGTGAGTGCTGTTGCTCTACAGTGCAGGTGAACATTTAGAGAATGAATGGAAAGGGACCTTTATGGTTTTTATCACAATTTATATGTAGAATCTCTTCTATGAAAAATTTCAGGACTAATTTAGGGACTAGAAAGCCATTAACCAATTGAGATTAGATAAATATAAACCTCCATCATTGTTGTCTGCCAAGGCCAACCTTTGCTTTATGAAAATAAAGTGCTTAGCATGATTTTTGTAATAGAAGATTATTATATTTTAGGCAATAGAGAAAAAGTTGAGGATTTTGATAACATTTGTAGGAGATGAAATTTTATCTACATGAGGGTTGTAAAGCATCCATTGGTTTAGATACAGAGCTCCTCTATGGATCATCACTAAACAAGACTTATCATTTAAACCTTTGATTGCTGAGTTCCAGATATGGCACACAACAGACAGTTCTCCTCTCCTTTAGCTGCCCAAGGAAGGACATTCAGGCTAAAATGTAGGAATGTGCATTTATTTTTATTATGTCAAGCTGTCTGATAATCCAACAGTATGAACAAATATATTCCATGTACTGCCATGTACAGAAATTCAGGTAGTGCAAGATTTATCTAACTTTGATCAAAGAAAAGCTCCTGGCAGAAATGCAGAATATATTTAAGTTTTGACAGCCCCGCTCTTTGCAAGAGATTACATGGACAGGTGTTTCAGTCCTCTACAGAAACATTAATATATATAATTGTATTAATACAAGCTTAAATCCCTAATCTGATGTTAGGAGTTTAAAACTGTCAAAGCATATTGTATCTAAATTGCATTTTAGTCCATGCTAAGAAAATGGGCTGTGGGTGTATTACATGCATGATGACTCGTGTTTTCAAGTTATATAATTATAGGAGCAGACACACATCTGACATGTGTGAACATTTCAATCTCTGTATGAAATTGGAATGAAACTTTGTTTTATATAGTAACTGTTGACGTCCATCCTGTGCCAAAAGGCTTTTGAACAGCGCTGTCAATGTAGATGCAACAACTGCACCTCTAAAATGAGAGTGAGCAGTCCGAGTTCACATTATCAAAGTTATACAATTAATTTGTAGACAGAGGTTAAGAGAGATGCAAAATGTAGAGCCACTTGCCTCTGAGAGAGAGAAAATCTCAGGAAAGAGGAGGCTCATTTTGAACAGAACTCGCCCCTAAAAGGACCTATTAAGGTGATTATGAAGTGGTAACTCACCACTTTTTTCTCAGCTTTTCACAGACCTTCCTGCATGTGCTGCTCAGTCCTTGGAAATGCCATCTCATTCTGTTCTCCAGCTCCTCTGGCAAGAACTGTCTTGCCTGCCTTCCATCTTTTTATTTCCTCACTTATTTTCCTACCATTTCTCCACATTCATTAAATCTTGTTTAAAAATCTGCAAGGAACTACCAAGGTTTACAGAGAGAAATGTAGTGATGTAATCGTGGTTGTTTGTTTGCTCAGCCATCCTCTCTGAGATAAACAACCTGTGTGCTCAGTATTCCTGTTCTTAGAGTGGTCCCATTCCAGTTGTAGGAGCTGTGGAGCAGGGAATGTGCCCCAGTTTTTTAATTCCTTCCCTTCTACGCACAGTTGTATGAACTGATCTTGGGAGCTTTGCAGGATATTCCTCTTAAATTGCAATCTCGCTTGAACCGCACCTGGTTTTGGATCCTGACCAAGCACCAGCACATCTTGCTGTTGATTAAGCATCAGCTGAAAAAGTGCCAGCTGGAAATGTCCCCAAAGCTCTTTGCAGAGCTCCTCCTGGCCATCTGCAGCGAGCCAGCTTGACTCTTAGAGAATGGCTGTTCCAAAAACCTGAGAAAAACAGGGAAAAGTGGAAAAATATGAAAATATATTAGGTGCAGTGCCAGCTCTTAGTATCTGAGGATGTGTCCTTTCCTCTGAATTGCACCTGGAGGTTGGGTGAACCACCAGGAGCTCTGTATCTGCTCCTAACACAGGTGAATGAATGAGCTGAGTTTGGGAAATCTCACTTTTTGCGGTAGCACCTCAGAGTTGGCTTAGTCCTGCTGCTCTGAGCTTTCTGGGGGAATGAGACCTGCTGGAATCTAAACAGTCCACTCAATCAGCTCTTGCCATGGGAATAAAACACAATAGCCAGGGCAATATATCTTAAGCAGTGACAGTCAGCTCTGCACTCACTACTGCGGGTGCCATTGCTCATATCCCACATCATGCAATTTGAGATACAGCTTTTCTTGTCCCTGGCTTCAGCAGCTGTCATGTAGATCAGGCTTCAGCCCAAATCTGTGTTTGTGGCACTCTGTGTATAAGAAAAATGTGGTTTACAACTCCATGTGAGAGATGAAAGAGAAATCAGATAAAGTTAGAATGTTTTACAAGTTTAGCAAGTTGTCTCTTGAAATGGCTACAGAACTTGGGCAGCCAGGAAAAATAAAATGCATATTTATCAGTTGAAATAGCAGATATTTATTGTAAATGCTATTATGCACGATTAAACAGGAACACTTTTATTCTTGTGAAATGCTAGAGCTAATCCAATTAGAGAACTGACTAAGATTACAGTAATTAGAAGACCAACCACATCTCTTTTCCAACCTCCGGAGGGATAGTTTGGCATCCAGGCGGGAGAACAAGGGAATGGTTCATCTTTGTCTCAGATGTTGTGGCTTGAGCAGGACTTATTCAGCTCGGGTCACTCACTGGGATTGTTTTTCAATTTGAACTTTTCTTCTGTAACATGGAATGTGATTGTTTTTTTCTATAGTATAATCTAGGGCTTTTATATTTACAACTGTGTTTCTTTTCCAAGACCTACACATGATTCCTCAAGTTCTTTTCCTGTGGCACGTTGTACCTTTTGGTTTTTTGCCCTGTACTACATGTCTGAAGTTTTCTATAGCAGGCACTCAGAGCCATGTGCTGCACAAATGTGATGGGGCTTTAGTGGCTGCACCTTTCTAAAGTGCTTCTGCTTTGCCTGCCTGAGGTCTTGGAGTTGGAGCCTAAAAATTGGTGCTCCTCATTTATTTAGCAACACAACTCCACGTGCATAGAGGCGATTTCTTTGGTAATTTAAATGATAATGCAGAAATGAGAGCAGAAATCCCTTGTAATATATACAAGGGGCTTTAAAAGTGTTAAAAATATGAATGTTGACAGCTTTCAAAGGAAAGAGATCCTCTGTAAATAGCCAAAATATTCTGTTCATTTAGTAGTTCTTTCCCTTCTCAATCCTGTTTCAGTTCAGAGACTGTACAAAAATTCAGTAGGTTTAGACATATTAAAACCTATTTAATAGGGTTTTTTTGAAACTTGGTTTTAAATCAGGGAAAGATCAGCAATATGACATTTCATTTTTCCTTCTGAGCTGGCAATGTCATGTAAGTGAAATAAGTGCTACAAGTCTTTGTGAGGCAATGGCTGGATTCTTTTTTCCCCTGCATGATTAGGTTTTATAAATATCCTGCCGTGTACAGGTGTGTTCTCATCTGCCCATCCACCAGCGAGGCTGACGGGCTTGTCCTCCACTCAGGGATGACAAGCAGCAGTTAATGACAGCACTGGGATTTTTGGCACCTTTTTTACACTGCACTGACTCCGTGCTCACAGGATAATTATCTCTCAGCTTTGCTCTGAGGGAAAGTACAGGATGTGCATCACTGCTCCTTCGAGAAGTTTCCCAGGAATTCTTCTGTGCAACTACAATTTCTAAGTGGTTTTGGGGAAGAGGACCCTTGACTCCAAATAAGATTTCTGCAGGGATATTACCAACTTCCCTTTTCTGACGTGCTTTCAACGAATTTTGGGCAGGTCAGTGTCTTGTGATAGGGGATGATAAGCAATTTTATGAATTCTTAGACAGCAAAGGAGTCCTGGCACATATTTGTGTGGAAGGCTCATGTGGGTTAATATGTCTAATGCAGGCAAAGGGGAATATCATACAGCAGCACTACTTTAAATCTTTGTTAGGTTTTTTTCTGCAGGAAGCTGTTTATGGGCTCCATCTGAAATAAAAGGTGGAATAAGCAGTGCCAGACTTGGAAAGGATATGGATCTTCTTTGCTCCATAGGCACTCTGTCAGATAAAATTACTTTTTATCCCTCTTGTGCTAAAGAAGGCAGATACAAAATTAATTCTTATTCATGAATTTTCACTGTAATATTGCGTTGTCTTTCATCTTTTTAGTGCCTGGATCCTTCTTTTAACCTATGTCTCTATTGCCTATTTTTAAATATATTAATACCTCAGATTACCTTTCCACATTCTTGAATTGCTTCAACTCCACAAGATCTTTACTGCTGAGCTTTAGTGGGTCAGGCCTAAGAGTGACACATACAGTGGATTCCCAAAGTCTTTTCAAGTTTTCCAGCACAGTCGCTACAGGCATCTACAGGGATCTTTTTCTTTACTTCTGTTGTTGATGCTGAGTTTGCTTTCCTTTATTTTTTCCTTTTCTTTTTTTTTTTTCAACTGTAATTCTAATTATTTCAAGCATAATTACATACTTCAAAATTTTGAGAGTACTAAATGTTGTGCAAAACACTAAAGCAGGCAGCTAATATGCATCTTCTCATCCTCAGAAGCAAATAGTGTTGGAAGGCTCTTGAAGAGGCCATAGATTGCTGCAAGGCAGCTGAGTGAAGAGGGTTGGATTACTTATGCCACAATATTCAGTGGCACTGAGCCTAAATGGTTGTCAGAAGAGTTTCTTCTGTTGAATGATCAAGATAAAGCTGTTCAGTCCTTCCAGCTCGTTCAGCTGCACCAGCTTTAATGACCTAAACCTGGACCAAACCCTCTGAACCAGCCTGGTTCAGAACTGCAGTCCTGAAACACTTCACCCCAATTAACATCCTGGTGGGGATTGTTGCTTCTGAAGGCAGCTGGAAGAAACACTGTTGGAATAGGGATCTTTGAGCAAGGGAACACCAGAACTTTTCTTAAAAGATTCTAATGAAAAGAAAGCAAAGAGTGGAATTTCTTTGTTGTAATCACATTTTTCAGATTTCTTTGCCATCTTTAGGCTCAGAGAAGATGAACTCTATTTTCACTGAGTTTTCTGTATAAAATATCTCTCATGCTCTTTTAACTTAAATATTTTGTGTTTGTTATATTCTCATGAAACCTGAGAAAAGCAAGGGTTGTATATTTGATTAATGGACCTCTGGTGAAATCCATACTCTCGTCCTTACCACTGAAAACTAAATTTTGTGACAATTCCCTGAAGTATTTCAGATCACAAGATATTCCCTGTACTTCATTTGCTCCTTTCCAAATAGTTCAGTGCAACACTTTCTGTTCCAATTATTTGATTCCTCAGATTTAAACTTGAAGAAATGTAAATATTTTATTTCTGCAGTAAACTGTTCCTTGAGGAGGTATGAGAGTTCATCAGAATGAGAGGAAATTCAGATAAAACTCTCTGTAATAATATCCCAAGGAACTGTTAAGGTTTTCAAAAGAAAGAACATTAAATTAATATAGGGTAGTAATTTCTTTGGAGTGCTCTCTCCAGATACTATTGTTTAGAATTTCAATAGATTTTTTTTTCTTATTCTGTTATTATTTTGTCCAGCTTCTTTTAGAATAGTGTTGCTAAGTGTCTGTTTCACTCATAAGGCAAAATGTTGCAATTCTTTATGCAGAAAATAAAGGGTATTTACTACCTTGAAGTTAGAATTTCTCAGCTGCTAAAACAGGCAAAAATCATAAAGTGACAGACTCGCTGTAATTTTAGATCTTATTTCCTGGAAGAAAAAAATCTTGAATTTTTAATTCAGAAGAAAATTAATTCCATCCCTTAGTATTCTTAGGAAATGACTCATGTAACAGTTTTCACTCAGTAGCAAATCTTTCTTTGGAGAAGATGTAAGACTGAACTTAAGAGGAACTGCCAACACCCACATCATGTCAGTTGGACTCAACTGACTCTAGTTTCCAAATTTATTTCTTTGTCTGCCTCTTGTTTCCGTATAGGACAGAATATATGGATATGTTGGAAGTCATCTGGGTAATGAAATGCATGTAGAGCTGCTGGGAGAGCTTTCATTTGGTGTAGCATCAGTAGTAGCTGTTTCTGTTCAGCATGATGGGAACAGGCAAAATCCACTAGATTAAACTGATGGAGCTACAGAGTATAGAGGTGACCTTTCCAGGTAAGAGGTCTGAAATTACTCCTTTTATTTTTTTTTTCCTTACTACGATTTATAACAAGTTTTAGGTCAGGACAGTAGCAGAAAACAAAATTTGCTTCAAAAGTAGATGTTACCTCGTGAAGAAATGTATTCCTACCAAACCTTCTGCTCCAAGTTTGGAGTTTTTTTCCTGTGGTTTGAAATTCGAAAAGAAAAAAATTCTTGTGAAGATGTTTCTGATCTTGTTCTGCAGTAGAAAGTGTTTGCTAATATAGTTATGCCAGGATATCTGTATCAACAAGGATTCTAATTTTAAGCACAGCATGGGTTGGCAAAGGAATACTTTTATCAGTTTGTGGATAAAACTCATATAACAGAAATGACTCGGTTTTTTGCCAGCTGAAAAACTTGTCAGCTTTGTGTCTTACTCTGTTGTCAGTGAGGAGGGGCTGAGGCATCTCTGATGTAAGCTGGACCCATATTTTCAGGGAGCCAAAGAAAGTGAGATATTGTTAATCTAGACATCTCTAAAGTTTCTGCTATTTTTAAGTAATAATTTTTTAGAGTCACAATTTTAAAGAAACACTGATACCACCAACAGAAAATTTGTCAGTGAAAAGGTATTTAAGGTCTTGCAAAAAACTGACAGAAAAGATTGATAGAGTCTATGGGTTAATGTCACATTTTCTAATGTAGAGGGACCTTAGTAAAAACTGTGAGTTCTCCTGCCATTGTGGATTTCTTAAATGTCTTACTTTATGGCCTTTATCCAGGTCATTCATCTCTTTACACCTTCCCAGATGATTGTGTCCATCTCTCAGAATATATTTGTACATGGTTCTTGAAATCAGGAAAAAAGGTCCTACTGTCAAAACAGGAATAGTTTCCAATGTAAGTGACCTAAAATGGATGAGGACCTTTCTTACTTAAATCCTTGTGCAGGAAACTAAAAACCTGTGGATGTAACAGTCACCAACAGTGACCTTCAGTTCAGAACCTGCAGGAGTTGCAGTTCACTATGTGCATCAACATTAAATTAGTAAAATTTAGCATTTCTCAGCTCGGAAATGTCACTAATAGATCACTGATGGAACAACGTGTCATTCATGTGCAGAATGATAAAATCCTTAGTGCAAGGCACCATTTCCAGTTGTCTCTGTATAAATTTTAAGTGCAAAACATATTTACTCCAGGCCTGGAGTGCTTTTCTCTGTCTGTGTCTGAAGGAAGGAGAGGTAGGACAAAAAATAAATTAAAAAAAAGCTCTCATGTGCCTGTCAGAGGACAGTCCTTTGATATGCAGATACAGGAGAACAAAACTGCTACAGGTCTTTTGTTTCTTGCCCACCAATAAATATTACGGCAGCACATGGGGGTCTCTGCCTTTTTTCAGCTTTTCCTTACTGCTCATAACTGAAGAACTGCCAATGCCAAAGCCTGGTTCTTTCAGGATGAGCTGCCTGATGTGTCTTTAGGTCAGAACTGAGAGTGTGTCTTAGGTTCAGATGGGCTTGAGCTGCTGAGCAGAGGTACCACTGAGTAAAGAAAAGATGCAGGTGATGGGAGACACAGATTCCAGGAGCATTCCTTTGCATGGAAGCCTTTTGTGGGGTCATTTCATCCTCAGCATCATTGGCTTGTGTGCAATCCGTGAGTTTATTCTGGGGGGATTTAGTACAAACCAAAATGAAAGAGTGAGAATCAGCTGACACTGGAGTTTTTCTTTGCTGGTAGGTTGAAAACAGTGCTTGGCAACCATATATTTTAAATTTTGGCAGTATTGTCCTTCACCATGATTTTCTGTTCTGTTTGCTTGTTCTTCTTTCTGTAAAGTATAGATTTAATGAAAATTAAGTGCAGTTTCAAATCTTTCTTTTTTGTATATGAGAGAGTTCTAAGGTTTTTATTCCATAATTTTTAATGCTCTGTATTTCATAGACTGCTTTGCATTTTATTAGTCTTTTCACTTTTTCCACATACAAAAATCATGTGAATTAAGAAAAATGTATTCTTTGGGTTTGGGATTCAGGAACAAGAAGGTGACTTAAGCTGAAACAGGAGAGTTACCAATGCAGATGCTAGAAAGTTACTTAAGGCTGTGAAAATGACAAATTGAAAGAACATGCAAATTTTAAAGCACATAAAACTAGCTCTGCTTGGGATGGAAGCACAGCAGCTGGAATGACGAGATCCTAGAAATTATATTTTGGCCATCCAGAAAAATTTGGGATCATTTTAAAAGCACTATCAGCTTCATCTTGCCTTCCTTTCAGATGGAGATGGTTAATCCTCAGCCCTTTGTAAACACACAGCAGTTACAAGATGTTTTATCTCCCTCTAAAACTATCTGAGAAAAATCTGCCCTGAAACTGGTACTGAAAACATGACAGTATTTAAAGCAAGACAGTAAAAAGGTTAACATGAATTTATTGAGTTGGAGCCCTTCCTTCCCAAGAACAGGAAGAATTTACTCTTGAATTGTATGAGGTTTATTTGAAATGGTACTAAATAATAATGGAGGAGGATGCAGTGTTTGCTAAATACTGCAGCGATGCTCTGAATACCAAACTCAGCTTCTGCTCCTATCTCACCAGGGTTAGGCAGTAATACACCAGAGTGGTTTGATCTCTTAAAAATTCTGCTAATCTGCTGAATTTGTGCTTGGTTTATCTATTTTTTCCTAGTTTAGTGGGACTACAATCTGAGTATAAATCACATGTCATCGGAATCACTCATCATGTTTGTTTTTTCAGTGCAGCAAAGCCATTTATATTGTTGATTAATGAAAATAATAGTTGAGCTGATATATTTCATTAGGCTTCATATTGATGGAAGTTAACTTGCCCAAATCTATTTCCGTAAAAGTGATGGGAGTTACAAAACCTCACTGTGATGTTTTTGATTGAGGGAGCCATCAAATTTGGTAATTGTACCTAATTATTGCTGAAAATTGGGCTGCAGTTTGTTTGGGTCTGAGAGCATTCAACTGGACAATGCTAATGAGAAATTCTAGCTGTGATTATTAGGGTTTATCCCAGCAGATGCTCCTAACTCACCGTAAAATCATGGTCTTGGATTATCCTTTCCTCAGAACTGATAAGTTAAAATTGAAAGAATGGATGTAACATTTGACCTCAGATACAACCAANCTGCACAGTATCTGGCCAGGATTAGATTAGAGATGAGGAATAAATTGTTGGCTGTGAGGATGGGGAGGCCCTGGCACAGGGTGCCCAGAGAAGCTGTGGCTGCCCCATCCCTGGAAGTGTCCAAGGCCAGGTTGGATGGGGTTTGGAGCAACCTGGGATAGTGGAAGGTGATCTTTAAGGTCCCTTCCAACCAAAGCCATTTCATGATTCTATGAGAACGTGTTGATATGTTGTAATTAAGAAGTTAGTAATTTTAATTTTTTTTTGCTTGTGTTTCTGCAGAAGACAATATACATTTGGTGACTTTCAGAAACAGCTGCAGTGTTTTAAAAGTGGAAAAAAAATCATTACTAAATATTGATTTCATGAAAATGGCTAATATGTTAAGGCACAAACAAGTAGCTGCCAAGAGAATTTATTCAACTTGAATTGATTTCAGCTGGAGGTACATCAGAGTCTATATTAAACCACATCAACTTAATTTTCAGTAGTTTATTCTAGAATTATATCTCTTAATAATGCACTATAGATCTGTTTAATATAGAAACCTTTTTTTTATATATGGTTGAGGCTTTTTGGTATTTTTGGTAAGATTGGTTAACTTACAAGAATCCATTCAATGAGGGTCATCCTGCTTTTCCATTTGCAGTTTGTTCACACTGTAGTTACATACTAATATATTAATTGAAAATTAGTTAATCTCAGCAAAATAATCACTTGTCTATGTCATCAACTTCCCCCACCTCAGCAGACCACTTGCACAAGGGCACTAACGTGCATTGTTAGTGCAATTGTATTTATTCTGTGATTTTTTTGTGAGCTGTTCAATGCATTTTGAGCTGTGTCGATCTGATGTACAAGCACTGGGATAACCTTCAGCTTCCTGAATGGTTGTGCAGCTCTTAGTTGGGATTCTGACAGGAATATCAGCAATGACAAACTGCAAGTCTGCTCTGAGTGGTTACACAAAATATGCAGCTTCAGCAAGTGCACTTGATAACCTGAATTCAGGGACATATTTGTAGGTACAGTATCTGAAAGTGTGTGAATCTGACCAAAATGTTTTACTGTGACATGAATATCTCTAGAGACGCTGGCCATATTTGCACAGTTCTTATAATTGTGTATCAGACTGTCTCCAATTTCTTACTATATAAAAGAGGGATGAATTAGTTGGGGGTAAGGAGCTAAAGGCAGAAACAAGCCCTCTGATTTCAGAGGATTGAAGTAAGATTCCCTTCCTTCAACCAATCCCTAGTGTTCTATCCAGATCCAGATACTCTCTCCAGATCCAGAATTGAATCCAACTTTTTTTGTGTTCTACTTGAGAAAAGTCTTAAGTAAAACAAACCACTTGAGTGGTTTGTAGTCTCAAGAATTAACACATCTTTTTTTCTCACTCTGGAGTCCTCGAAATTTTTCCATTGCTTGCCTTTCTCAAAGATAAAATGGACTTGTGTGTCTTGCCCTCTGCCATGATGTTGGCAAGAATGTGAATTTCATTATAAACATTTCTTTATGCTTCCCAGCTTTAATCCCTGTCCACTGTCGACATTGAAGGCACTGGAAAATTTGCAGCTGAATCTTCCTGCTGCTTTTTGAATACATAAAACTTATTTTTAACCTTTTAGTTATTATTACAAGCTGATGGTATCAGCTTTCTGATGCCATTTTCTTACTGACATCTGGATGAGTCAGACAGCCCCTTTTATTCATTGTTTTGTTATTTTTCCTGTCATGCTGATATATCTTTTGATCCTCCTGGCTCACATATTCTTAAGATTGCAATTCAGCTGCAAGCTTGGACACTGCTGCACTAGACTGTTTGTTTTCAGCTTCCAATTTTTATTTGCTGTATCATATGAGCATCTGACAAATATCTTTGCAGTTATTTCCATCAAGGACACCACATTCTTCATAATGTGCAATGTGTCCTCCATAGTCAGGACCTTTCATCATTGTCCAATTCAGCTTTTAAGCACAAATACTCCCATCCCTAAGTACTAAGATTTGTTACGTGGTGACTAAAAATCAGTGAGGTCTTTGATTAAGTTTTCTCTGATGTTACTGGTACTTTCTCACAGTGGTCTGTTTTTGTCTGGTTGTGATCATTCCGGATAACTGGATTCTGAACTCAGGTTTTACCTTTCCTTAATACCTCATGCATTTTATTATTGAAGAGTATAGAATAAAAGGTAGTTTTGGATAAAGGTTAAACATAAGTGGGCAATTCTCAGAAAATGTCAACTTTATTTTAGCAAGATTATAAAAACTTTTTTTTTAAAGCTTTCTCAGATGGGACGTGCTCTGGTTCTTAAGGGCTGCACAGTCGGCAACATTTTGGATAGTGATCTCTCTAACCAAATTTGGACAGTTTGGTTGAAAGTATGAAAGTTGGATAAGAGTAACTTGACCTTGAAATTTTATTTACGTCATTTATATGTCCCCAAAATTTGTAATGACAAAAGTTTATCCTCTAAGTCTTTTACATTTCAGAATGTTTGATTCTTTTCAGCCTAAAATTGGGTTAAAATAAGACATATAGGCAACTTTTATTCATCTGGTTGAGAGCACAGATAATGACCCAACCCTGCCAGCTGATGACCCTCCAAGGAAGTGCATACCAAAATGAGCTGCCTCTGTCTTGTAAACTTCCTTATCCAGAGGTTGTATGTATTTGTGCAATGGACTTGGTAAAATTAGACATCTTTGGTTTTCCCTTGTAATTTCTGTAAAATTTCTCTGTCCATCTCAGTCATTCAAACATGGATTTTTTTACAAATGTTTTCAACAAAATATTCCTGGGTTCCTTCTGAGGCTTCAAAATGTTATTCAAAAGCAGAGAGGTAACTTGTTTGAGCATTTCTGCATCATATTAGTTCATGAGTTAGATTAAATATTAGTTAACAGAATATTTTAGGAAAAGTGCAATTTCTGGATCAGGTTTTCCTTTTGAAAACCATATCTGCTCTGTAGTTTGGGGGGAAAATAACATAGAATGGCTCTTGCTTCCTTGTTTTCTGTTCAAGATTGATTGCTTAAATTATTCATTTTAAGTACTGTGTTACATAATTAATAGACAAGATTATGGCCTATTTAATAGCATGGAAATGAAAAGAGTGACAGGAGTTCCCTCTGTGTCGGCTGGAATCCCAGAATCACAGAATGGTTTGGGTTGGAAGGGACCTTAAGGGTCATCTCAACCCACCCCCTCCCCTGGGCAGGGACACCTCCCACTGTCCCAGGTTGCCCCAGCCTGGCCTTGGACACTGCCAGGGATGGGGCAGCCACAGCTTCTCTGGGCACCCTGTGCCAGGGCCTCCCCACCCTCACAGGGAAGGATTTCTTCCCAATATCTGACCTACAACTGCCCTCCTTCAGTTAATGTTGGAGCAAACAAGGAGTGAAGAAAAAGAGTCTGCACAGGCCTCACCTTGCTCTGATCACAGTATCAGCAAGGTTGGAAGGGACCTTAAAGATCATCAAGTCCAACCTATAATCTAACAGCAACCCATCATCTAAATCATGGCATCAAGTGTCTCAGATCAGGTGTGTTCCCAGAGTGGTTTTGAGGAAGTTTAACAATGTGCTGTCCTTAGTTCATGGCTTGAGACAACCCTCAGCTCAGGTCTTGATGTGCAGTGTATTTTTTTTTTAGCAGCAAGACGTAAAGAGTGCCAAGAAGTGAGCTATTCTTTGCTGGCAGCTGACTACAACAATGGTAGCTGAATAACAAGACAAAGCCTTGGAAATCCCATTTTTCTGCTTTGCAAATGCATACGTCCCGCTACTGAAACATGTTGAGAAACCAGTTAATTTAATCTCATGGTTCCAAATGCCAAAGGTTGTGTGTGCTTTACAAGATTGAGAAAAAAATGTTCATTTCCCTACTCAATTATCTCTTCTTTTTTCCCCTCTTTTCATACCTAAACACACATCAAATCTGTTTCATCTGCAATCCCAGATCAAGATATTATATGTATGGAGGACAGTAGAAAATATTGTGAACTATTTCCCACAACCAGCTCAGCGGATAAGCTGCTGTTGCTTTAAAAATATAATGTGAAAAGTTTGGATTTGGGCCAAAAAATTTAAAACCTTTATGGTGGATTAAACTGTTTTGCAACTAAATACCGCTTTTCTCTGAAACAACCCATTCCCTCATGCAACTAAATACTGCCATATGTTTAAATTCTTGCAAGCCTCCTAAGGCTGACCCAGAAGAAATGTCAACAAATGTTTGTGAGTCCTTGTGGCCTCGTAACATTTTCTTTAAAAAGTGAAGAATGGAACAGCAGGAGCTGTAACACTCCCACAGAACAGACATATGAAGGCATATGGCTAACATGGGAGCCTGCTGGCTCTTCAAAGCTTCCTGACTCCCCCTTTTTTTTTCCTTCCTCAAGACATCTAAACTTGTCTTTGTGTTTCACAAGTTGCCCCGTTCTACTCAGAGCTGAGTTTAGGAGGCCGGGGGTCCTGTGTGGTCCCTGCTGCGCCATGGGAGAGTCAGCACATTGTTCCTAAAGGTGGGGTGTGGGGAAAGGTGGGATGTGGTGGCTCCTGGGAGTTGGGCATGCCCCTGAAGGATCTTTGGACAGCCATTCACCCCGGAGTTGGGATACCAGCCTTCTCCCTACTCACATAGTTTATGGGAAAGTTTATTCTTTAAAGCATAAACCTAATGCTGGCTCTGATTTGGAAATTAAAATAAACTGCATTTGCTGAAAGGAACCAAGTAGTTGGACTTCAGTTTCATTGCAGATGTGGATTTATTACACTTTGAGGATTAAGTTTGCTGGTATGGAGGAAGTTTATTCAAAGTCAGTGTGATTAAAAACTTCAGGCTTCCAATAGAACTTATGATCCAAAATACCTCTGGTGCTTTGAATTATTTTTCTTCTTCCCTCTAAGTGCCCTTTCCTTCAATTATTATTTTCTATTGATTCAGTTACTCAGTGCTCACTCAGTGTGAAAGGACATCTTACTGGTTTGCCCTGATACTGGGAAGATGCCTGGGCCTCCCTGCTCTCACCTAGATTATCTCTTTGATACAGCTTTAGATCCTGCTCTGAAACTTGTGACTTTTGGTCATTTTTGTTTCAGTCCATTGTACAGTGCTTTATACCATGAAATCTTTGCCTCTTGAGTTGCAGTGTGTTTTTCTCAATATCACATGATATTTCCCCACAAAGTATTTTGGAAGATAATTTTTGTAACTGCTCATGAAATTATACTGTTTTGTTGTGGGGGAATGTTGAGGTTTGTTTTCTCAAATGTGGCTGGGAAAGTTCCTGTGCCCTGAAAAAGAAAAGGATAAAACCAGCACTTGAATAAAATACAAAATGTAAAAGGCAAAATCCAACATTTAGTGGGGTTTCTGTGGTTTATTCCTCATGCTTTTTCTCTGGGCACTGTAGTTACAGTAAAAACAATAATGTAAAACCGATGAACATTCTGCATGAGAATGACAGAATGAATAATTACATTTCTTTTTTTAAGAGGGAATGAGGAAGATTATTATTGCCATTTGAAACATCTCAAATGAATTTTCTGAAGTGTTGAACCAGAATTTAGCATGCAGAATGCTGTTGTGTTAGAAAGGGCTTGCAGTATAATTACCATTGCTGTGAATACTGATTGGACAATCAGCAAGGTGTTGAAGCCAAGCTGTCCACACCCTCAGGTAAACTTACTAGGTGGCTTATTTCCATGTAACTCAGGCTGACCCTTTCTGAGAGCAAAATAACAGCTTTGTTTAGATGTGTCAAGTTGTCAAAGGCTCACAAGTCTCATAAATTTGAAGACGATACCAAAGTCCTGAGTATCTATTAAAGTTGTTCAAATGGAGAGCTCACCAACTGAACATTAAATGTGTAAACAGCCTTATTTTGGCTCAGTTCCACAGCATACATATGGAAAAAGGCTGTCTCCCCGGAGTAAAAGCTATATGGCTACATCAGTCCAGGTTTAGAGAGTCCCAAGGAGGGCATGGAGATGGGGAAGGGCCTGGAGGGGAAGGGTGTGAGGAGCAGCTGAGGGCACTGGGTGTGTTCAGGGGGAGAAGAGGAGACGGAGGGGAGAGCTCCTGGCAGGGACAACTTGCTGGGCAGGGGCAGAGGAGGGGCAGGGCCTGAGCTCTGCTCTGTGGGGCCCAGGGCCAGGAGCCCAGGGAATGGGCTGGAGCTGTGTCAGGGCAGGGGCAGGGGGGATCTCAGGCCAAGGCTCTCCTTTGCCCAGAGGGGGGTTGGGCACTGCCCAGGCTCCCCAGGGCAGTGGGCACAGCCCCAAGGCTGCCAGAGCTGCAGGAGGGGTGGGATGATCCTCTGGGGACAGGGGGGACTCTTGGGGATGGGCCTGTGCAGGGCCAGGGCTTGGATGGATGGTCCTTGGGGGTCATTTCCAACTCAGCACATCCTGGGATTCTGTGACTGTGAGAGTAAATTCACTCTACCTTCCCCGTGCCAGTTGCAGATGCAGACATTAATTATTACCTCCAGCTCAGCAATGGAGCTGAGGGGCAGAGGGCACGTCGACAAAGCCTATTGTTGGCAGATGGAATCTCAGCCCACCGGAGCTACACAAACATGTTTATCACGGTGCCAAATCTGAATTAGCAGCTCTGATCACAACCTCCTATGCCTTGGCTCTCTGTTGGACTTGGTGGGTTGGGCACAGTATGCTGTTCTAACCACATTTATTCAGCTTCAACTCAGCTTGGAACTTGGGCAGAAAAGCTCACATCTGCCAGCAATACACTGTGAGATACTCCCAGCAAATCTGCCCAAGGCCACCCAGGAGGCTTAAATTATGGCCTGGAATATTCTTCCATCCCTGTCCAATTCAGTTGAAAAGGACAAAAAGCTACTGCTGTATGAAAATGATTCCACTTATATTTTTTAGATAAGCTTTTGGCAGACTTTTCCGTGATTCTGTGGACAGTCACATTTCTACACAGTGACTACAGAGTGACACCTTTCATGATTATAGTCTTTGATCTTTATAGGCATTAGAATAATGGATCATAGGATCATTAAGGTTGAAAAAGATCTCCAAGCACATCCAATCCAAGCTGTGCCCAATCCCCACCTTGTCCCCCAGCCCAGAGCACTGAGTGCCACATTTAGTCTTTCCTTGGACACCTCCAGGGATGAGGACTCCAAACCTCCCTTGGCAGGCCCTTCCAATGCTTGATCACCGTTTCCATGAAGAAATTCTTCCTTATGTCCAATCTGAACCCCTGGCACAATTTGAGGCGCAATTCCTCTCCTCCTTGTTCCCTGGAGGCAGAGCCCAACCCTCCCCCGGCTCCCCTCTCCCGTCAGGGAGCTGCAGAGAGACAGAAGGGCCCTCCTGTGCCTCCTTTTCTCCAGGCTGAGCCCCTCCAGCTCCCAGCTGGGTAATTTCCATAAGCAGTCTTCCTTTTCATCCAGATGTGTTAACACTGGGCACTCCTGACTCAATCCCAGGAGAAAACATCTGAAACAGAATAGCTGCGTTTCTGAAGACATTTTAGAACCTAGAAATAGGTTCTCAGATTTCAACCAATGAGGGCTTGTTTGTTTGTGGTGGGTTTTTCAACTTTTATATCATCTTTATATTTTCTTAAATATACCTTCTTTGTTGGTTGAATATGAGTTTACAAGATGACTGTGAGTGTCATTCTGGAGCTCATTTATTGCTATTTAAAGCAGTTGCCTTTATAGACCTAGGACTATCTCCATTAGGCAACACTCATGGATATCAGTAGGAATCCTTTCCTAATTACGCAGTTTCTCTGGAATATGCAGAGCACTTGCTCTGTTATTATTTGGTTATGTGTATTTCTAGTTCACAATCATTGTTTTCAAGAAACCTCATAATGCACTCGCTTGTAGCCTATAATAATTACACTACAGAAAATTAAAGCCTTGGTGGTATTTGGGAGGCATAATGAAGAGTAAAGAAATATTAAATTTAATATTTTCTATTATTCTGGGTAATTTTGGCTGTGAACCTTAGTGTTGCAAGCACTTCATTACCTGATGCAGCTGAATATGGTTCTGTGTTTATGTTTCAACTCAAGAATAGATAGGGAGGCATGTTACCAAATAACAACATACTTTCATAATAAATAAAAGAATATTGTAATTTCTGGAGTGGAATATCCTGACATGGTAAGTGTTAGTTGTGATGTATTAATGTATTAGTTGTGAGTAGAAACTGCACACTAGGCATTGTGAAATGCTCCTTGTGCTTCCTGATCTTCCAAGTTCTTGATATTTAGCTGTATCTCCAATTACCATTTCTTTAAAATTACCTACTCTTAAGGATTGTATCAAAACAGTATTGTTCGGTCCTGAAAACTGAAATGTACCAGTTAAAGAGGCTTTTATTTTTTGAATCATTAATGTTTAACTTGTCTGTCTGCACTTTTTAAACTTTCTTTTGTCAACACTTAAAGACTGTTTCATGGACAAATTAATGTGTTTGACATTGCCTTGTCCTTGATTGAGAAGCCAACTGTGCAATGTCCTTTGAGGAAACACAAAAGGAAATGAGGGAAAGACAACTAGGAAGGACAGAGACAGAATGCCTTTTGGTTGACCTAAAATAAATTTACTATTCATTTTCCCTTCCTTCCACCCTCCCTAGATCTAGACAAGCCGTGACCTCTGGGAATCTGGGAGGAGAATGGAACAGGAGTAGGCAAAGGGATGTATTTGGTCCAGAAATAAGATTGAATTAAACTTTTTTGAAAAGCTTTACAAATGTTTGAAGAGTCATTGCTGGGTTTGCAATAGGCTCTCCAGAATGAATCATGTATCTTCCTGGGATGACAGGGATATTCAGTGAGTTGAATGAGGCACAGAGAAATACAGAAACGTTAGATCTCTGTGGTGACTTTGAACAACTCCTCTTTTCTTTATTTATTAACAAAAGAAAGGAGGTAGGACAAAAATGTCCCTGAGACCAAAGAGTTCTGTCTCTCTTGAGTCTCTTGGACAGATTCTGAGCTATTCTCATTTATGGTACCTCTGATGTCCCAGAATTATTCTTTCTTGGGTGTCTCCAGTGGACTTGGAACCAGCGGGATGATTTTGTAGAACATTTATATAAAGATTTTTCGAAAGGTTAGTTGAATTTATTTTCTGTGCTGAGTGTCCCCTACAGCTTGACTAATGGGGGCATTCAGCTTATACTTCAGTGGTTCTCAATTTTTAGGTTTTCTTTTCAGGTCACTAGAAGAGATTGATAAAAGAGAGCAGAAGAAAGCCAGAGGAAAGAAACAGAGAACAGCCTACTAGAATTGGTAGCAGAGGAAGATAATATAAGTAGAGCACCAAATGTAGTGAAGACAGTGGGCTCTAGCTTTGCTCTGGAGATAGGGTCTGGCCATTTCTGTTAACAGAGTCACAGAATATGCTGTGTTGGTAAAGACCCACAAGGATCATTGAGTTTAGTGGAAGAAAAGGACCAAAGAAGAGGAAAAATGGCAAGGGGAGGGAACAAACTAGAAAAAAAAAAAAAAACAACAAAAACCTGCAGGGAAAATTTGCCATAAAAATCTTCAAATGATGACAAACTCCCAGTCCATAGTGTCTGACATCTGCTCCCCATGGAAGCTGAGTTCCAGTAAGACTTAGAAGGCTTTGGAGCAATTCTGTGTTCTTCTTGCAATGGGAATAACTGATTTGGGATGCTTTACATGTATAACATGTTTTTCAAGAGACAATATATATAAGCCTTCTACTGGTAGTGGTTCAAGAACATATGTTTCATTACCTCCTAGAAAACATATTAAAAAAGTCAACTTTTAGAGTACAAATGAAGACTTTTCCCATATGTAAGGAATTTGAATTATACAAAGTATGGTTCACAGAAATACTTGTTTATAAAAGAAAAAGTTGTATAATTTTTAGTTCATAGCTATTTACATGCCTATATATCTATATACACATGTATATAAGAAAGAATGTACTTGCTGTGGATCCTCTTCTTCCAAATTTAGATTTTAGAAGAAACTCAGAGAAGTTGGAAACATTGAAACAGAGGGCTTGATTTATGATATTTAAAATGACAGAACATACCTGCCTCCAGGCCTCCCAATCCACTTGTATTCCTAGTACCTGGATAGGATGGGACTGGAGCAGCATGAAGCTAATTAATACAGACTTTATCCTCAAGGGCCTAGCGTTTGCCTCCAGGCCCTTGTGACCCAAAAGCAAGAAAAAGTTGATAAAGTCATATTGTATTGGGTGAGCACAGGACCCATGTGATTTGCACAGAGCCTTTTTGAGCAGAGCTAATTTGTTCCTTGTGAGCCCACATGAACCTTTTCTGTACTGCTGTTTAATTTGGCCTCAGAGGGATGAGATTTGGGCTTTAGTCTGCAGTCTGTTAACATTCTGCAAAGCATTAAGGTGTATTTTTGTCTCTCATGAGAGCACACAGCCATTCTGCTTTTTAGTTTCATTTCTGCCACGATTTGTGGCCTTCAGGTCTCAGTGTTCAGGATGGTTGACTGCTTTTCCATGTGCTGTGTTTGGCACCAGCTGGTCCCTTCCTTTCCCTGCTTGTGGCTCTGCAACTGCTGAATGTTGGTCAGCACTCAACAATGTGGAGAAAGGATGGGAACACCAAGGGGGAATAATTTGGTAGAGCATAATGTAAAATCAGAATAGCTCTTGAGAAAGAGAAACAGGCTGTGTTAATCCACTTTGAACAGAACCTTGCTTGTGTGAAATCTCTGCAGCTCTTGAGTTTTGTCTTTCCATTGCATATCCTGACTTCCACAATTTATCCCCCTGTATGTCAAGGTCCTTTCCTTCTAGAGCTGTACTAGATAGTGCAGCTCTTTGATTCAAAATTTGTTTTCAAACCTAATTTCATGTCAGGCTTCTTATGTGAATCATGGATTAAAAGCTCAGCTCCTCCAGGACTCAACTCTGTGCTGCAGGACACAGACATTAACACTTTCCTGCCTCAGAACCAGGAGAAGGTAAAATTAATCTCAAGCGCTCAAGTGTTGAGGTGGTGAAAGAGGGAAATGTGCTCTCCCCTTGATGTGCTGCAGATGCTCTGAGAGCTCCAGGGTGAACACTTCGCAGTGCAAACATCCCACAGGCTCTGAAATGTGACCAGTCAGAGTTATTTGCCCTGACCTGCCCACAGACTTGTAATTGCACCTGTATTTTTAAGGCAGATTATACAAAATTGCCTTTTTATTCCTTCTGATGCAATTTTTCTCCTTGTTTTGCTCTATTCCTTTGCACATGACGATCTTTCATGGTCATCCCCATTTGAGTCCACAGAGAGACCTTGCTCATGCTGCTTAATTCAGCTCTGGACATCAATGAAGTGATAGCCTTAATCTAGATTAATTTGGAATTTGGTGCTGCTTTCAGCGGTGGAGTTGGACCAGGTGACCTCCAGAGGTCCTTTCCCTAAATTATTCTAGGCTGCTGTCTTGATGCTGTATGTGAGATTTTACACTCTTGGCTTAGCTGCCTGTATCAGTAGAAAAAGATTCTCCTGGAAGATGGTTCCCAGCATAAGCTTATTCACATGCCAAGATAATATCTTGCAGGAGCCATTTATATACAGCCAAGGACACCATTCTGGTCAAGGCACTCAGATCCATGTTCTCTAACAGGGTTAAGTGCCTGTTGTGCACTAAGAGACTTAAACTTCAGTGCAGATCTATTTTTTATACCTAAACAGAGAGTACCCACTATGTAAAAATATGGTGTGGTTGTGTGCCATGTAGTAGGAACTAGAATAAAACTCTGAGAACTGGGAGGAAACAGATTCTGTTGAAGCCGTGTTCCTGAATTACAAATTGCCAAAGCGATGGGAATAACTTCATGCAAATTATATTTATACAGATGATACAGTTTCCAGAGACAGGGGAGTTTGGGCAGTGCATAGCAAACATCAAAAAATGGCATATGGGAAGTCAAGTATAAACTTCAAGTTAAATCAGAAGTTGTACCTACAGCTTTAGAACAGTTAATTATTCACTGAGGAGAGAAGGTGAGAGAAAAAATGGGGAAGCTCTGCACCCAAACAGAAGAGATCCTCAGCTGGCATGTGGGAGCTCTGGATTCGGGCCTCTTTCCTCTGATTTTTATATGGATTAGTACATTTTTCATAGTTGAAATGTTTTATAGGATGTCTGTTCTCACTTTTAGAAGTGGCTCCAAGGTTAAGTGGTGTGTGGCAGGGTCAGACTGCAAATTCATGGTACAACCAGGGAAAGCTCACATATTCCTGAATCCTGGGTTATGCCTTGTGATTGTGAGTTTAAACCTGCATTATTCCTATTTTAAATGATGTTAGGTGGTTTGGTTGGGTTTGTTTTTTTAAAATTACCAGTATTATTGTTGTTTATTGTGTACATTCCGAATATTTAAGTCGAGTATCTGTTTAATATACAAGTTATAAATACCTGTATTTTTGTAGGCTTGTAATAATTAAACATAAAGTTAAAAAAAGCCATTCAGCCACTCAGTTCATTTCTCTGGGCTGTTTAAAAATGTTGTTTCTATATTGGATTAGAATAAGTAATTTATGATCAATAATTCAGTCAAGAAGTTTCAACTTTTGCAGGTTTTAATTCAGTTGTACAGATGACTCTGCTGCTTTGAACATGATCAGTACCATTTGCTCGAGCCATAATTTAGATTGGTGAGGCTTTTTTTCCTTAATTACTGGGTATGGTGTCAGTTGTCTTTCCATAAGCACTTCTCCAGTAAATTGTAATCAAATAACCATTTATGTGGAAACCTGAGGAAGTAGAATTCTGACTTTGTTAGAAATGCTTTTTGAAGTGTCATAAATGTGGGATATTTTAGTCTCTCTCAGTCATTTCTGTGATAGCTACCAGAATTTTCATTGGGCTTGAATAAAGTTGCAATAATCTGGCACAGTTTCATTTCAGCAACTGGTCCCTGGTGTTTTTGTATCTCTCAGTAACTGGGACCTAAACATATGTAGTTATAAATCTGCAGTTTAAATCCTTTTACGACTGTGAGGAATTTGTCTCTATTTCATTAAACTCTCAGATATGTTCCCAAGTTTATTTCTGTAATTGCTCTTCTGGAAATATTTAATTTTAGGAACACATTAGATACAATTTTACTCCAATCTGAGATCTTAGCAGATTTCTAATATTTTGTCATCTCTTCTAGTGAGAATAATGTACCTGCGTCTTTTTTATAGAGACAAATGCCTATGCAGTGCAATCAGGAAAAGGGGAAATGAAAATAAATACAGATTTGGGGTTGTTTTGGGTTTCCTTGATATAAATCTCATATTTTGCATGCTCTGTGATTGTATTAGTTTATTCACTTTGCCAAACGGCCCACAAAGCTGTGAATATTTATTTAGTGCTGTTCCTAATAGTTTTTCTAATAGGGAATTATTTTGCTACAAAGAAAGACATTTGTAAATGAAGCAGATAAGCCCTTTGGCAGACAAGGAGTGTTTTGTTCAACACAAGAATTCTATTGTCCACTGCTTTAGTTGTCAAGTGCCTGGGGAGCCCAGGATTTATGATGATGTTACAATGGCCCTTTCAGAGGGGACTCTAAGAAGCTGTGAGATTCCGTTCCTCTGCTTTTCAGACTTTCAAATCTTTTTATCATGCCAGGACAATGCAGGATTCAGCTGCTGCTTAAGGCCCAGCACTGGCCATTTAACATCAGGCATTGTGAAATAATTACCATAGTGACAATGGCTCGGGGGGCCTTTTCCCCTCCAACCAGCAACATTTCCAAAATGTTCGACTTGTCACTTTGCATAAACCAGTTCTGAAGCCATGGCTTCTTTTACCCCCCCCCAAAATCTTGTTAGGCCATTTGATTTAAAGGGCCGCTGTGGCAAATCTATTTGGGGCATTGGAACTGTTTAATGGATGGGGTTTGGGGAGTTTTCCTGTAATTATAATCGGGCTTTGAAACAGCCTTCTGTAAATACAGCAGTTGGGGTTTTTCTGGCCTTTGTAAATGTTATAGAGTTATTAGAACCACACTATTGAAGGCGTATTCAGCTGCAGCAGAAAAGAAAAACATATTACTCAGTCAATTACAGGGATCTGATAAATAAAATGGTAATAGTAAGTTAATAGCTATCTGATACTTATACATCAATTAATCACTAAACTTTTTTGCCTGATATAGTAAAAATGGAAATCATTCAGCAGTCTTTAAACTGTTTTCCATGAAAACTGGTATCTGGGGGAGTTTCTCCTTGCTTGGTGTTAATATGAAGATTCTTTAAATAATGGTTAGAGCTATAAAAATATTGATTTTTAACCCCTGCTATCTGTTGAAATGGAGTTTACTGGGGAATGGAGCCTGTACTTGACAGTAAAATTATTATTTATTATTCAGGGATTGGAACAAATAATCTTTAAGGTCCCTTCCAACCCAAACCATTCTGTGATTCTATGGTTATACACATGGTCACTTCACTGGCGGTCAAGTGTTTGCACAGGGAAAAGCTTAATGGTGTAGCAGGTCAGGTTGAGGACTGACAGTATCTTTTATCAACTATTTGCTGTTTTTAAAAACAAAACCAGAACTCATAAAATTAGACCATAAGGATATGTAAGAGGATATTTGAGAAATACTTATCCAAGCAACTTCAAATGTCTTGGGTGTAAAGGAATCTTGAGCTGCAAAGTCCTCCAGAGATATTGTTGTCCAGAAAGATATCGAACAAATTATCAAAATGAGAGAGTTTATTCAGTTTTAGTAATTCTTTTCATTCATTCATATGAATCATGAATTAGTTCAAAAGGGTCACTTGTGGAAAAAATCCCTTACTTGCAAAATGAGCGTATTTCCAAATGCCAAAGGTTCTTCCTAGAAAATTGCAAAAATGTGTGGCATGTCTGTAGTATTTTTGTAAACCAAGTGCTTTTATATTAGTGACTCAGTGTTCACACAAATCACTACTTCACAGAGCTTGCCTTAGCAAAATCCACTTTCTAGGAATGTGTTTTTTATAGAACATCTCTCTCAAATTTTTAAAACAGTGAGTCAATGTATCTGCAGCCTCAAGTGGCCATAGAAGCCAGGTGACTTTATTACTTCCTTTGATGAAAAGAGTGTGAAATATGTTTGGAGAATATTGAATATATAATATACAGTCAATGCCTATTTCATTTCTCAAAACTTTTGCTGGGAACTTTGAAATTTGGCCTGAGCTGCTGAACTGTTTGTTTACAATTAAAACTTGATTACTTTAACAAAGGTGAAAAATGGATATAAATGGAGGATTGATATAAATTAAGCATCTTTAACAGTTAAATCACTGACTTGGATGTATCAAGCCAAGCTGCAGAGGCTATTTTTCAATAATTTGACCTAGAAATTTGTAGTTAATAAATCTGAAAGACCTGGAAATCCATCCTGACTTCCTTGGCAAGAAAGAATCCTAGTCTTAGAATTATTTAGTGCCATTTAAGGGTCTATTGAGGTATCAAATGAGCGGCACAAATACAGTATCCCCACGATTTAACAACAGATCTGAGTATTTCCTTTGCATTCAGTCACATTAACTACATTTTATTTATATTTTACTAGTGTGGGTACGTGTTGTCAGAGACACATGGGATGATGAGGAAATGCTCGGTGAAACTCTGAGCATTCTCAATTCACTAATTTACATTCAAGAAGTGTTGCCTCACCTCATAAGAAATTATTCAGCAGGTTTTGTTTCTTCACCCTTTACACAGCCTGGCTCAACTTCCTGCCCAATTTATGAATGAATTGTAACCACCAAAACAACTATAAATGAACTTCTTGCAGGCAGAGGCACCTTTTGCTCATTTTCTTGCTTTTATCATAGATATTTTTGCCCTACTGTAAGTAGCAGTTCTTCTTCCTAAAACAACCTACTCCCTTCTACATCATTATGGTAAACCTACTAATTTTGTACTATGCCATTATTGCACTTAGAAATGTTCAAAGCACATCTTGTTGGTTATGGCGTCTGCAGCTGCTACTTTTTTCACTACAGTGTGTCTTGCATTCGATAATGTTCCCAGAACAGATTTTTCCATAGAACTCTGTTTTCTTTCAGGAAATAACAAAAGAGATGAGAAAGAATTTTGATAAGACTTCAAGCCTTTTAGTTATGGGCACATTGCAGCAATAGTAATTCTGTTAAATGTCCCAGGCCAGGTTGGATGGAGCTCTGGGAAGCCTGGGAGAGTGGAAGGTGTCCCTGCCCTTGGCAGAGGGTGGAACTGGATGAGCTTTAAGGCCCCTTCCAACCCAGGTCATTCCTTTATTCCATGGTTCTGAGGTAAAAGCAATTTATTAATTTGCTCCTTGCATTTAATTGCTCATCTTTAGACTCTGTTTAGGCTGCTGTGATAGTTTACGGGGTAGACTTTAGTTTCCTCTGCATTAGATTTCAAATGGACCTTTTCCTTCCTTGCAGCCAGAGCTGAAGTAGTGGATTTGTGGCAGCAGAGATCTGACACCTCCATCATCTCACAGCCTCATTAAGTGACATTTCAAATGTGTGGAATATGCTACATCAACTGGCAACAAGTTTCCAGTGGGTGAAGGTAAGACCTGCATCCAACCCTGTGATCTCCTGAGGGATGTGTCAGATACCCATGTTTTATCCATGCTAACCTCTTGTTCCTGTGGTGTCTACAATACTTGTACAATAACGGGAACACCTCCAGTGACTGATCCCTCACCCAGTGGGGGCTCTCAGACAGGTTGCATGTGCCTCAAAGAGTTAATCCAGTGGTCTTGATGTCACCCAGGAGAGCTGAAGCTGCAGGACACTGACCATACTTCTATGTCTCTAAAGCACAGTTTGAGAAGGTGCATTTTTAAACATTTCTTTAACTTCTTGTTTAAAACATCTCTTGAAAACTCACAGCAATAGAGGACTGAAAAACAGAAATGTAAGAATTTGTCTAATGTTTAGACTTCCAGCTTGAATTTGTCAGTAAAAGTCATACATTTCTTATTCTAGTGAGTGAGAGATTAATGCTATATTTGGTTTATTTCTCTGATATTCTGTGCAATACCATTGAGCTTAATATAACTGCTCATACTTGGGCTAAGAAATGAATGTAGTAGTGACCCTTACGCTTCAGGGAAGGTGGAAAGTTTGCATACAGCAGTATGGGAAACTCTAGACCTAAAATTAGTTGTATCTGTACTCTGATACTTTTATTTTTTCAAATCCTCTGTGGCTTTCAGTTGTGTTGTTTCTGTGATGATAGAGTTGAGAATTGCCCACTTCCAGGAGTGTCCATGTATTTTTAAGATTAACACAGAAACAGATTAAGTGTAATAGACAATAAATATGTAAACACTATCATTTTTACAGAATCAAAGGCATGGTCCCATCTGAATTGTCTAGGACAAAAAATGCAAAGCCATGATATTAAAACTCTTTGTCTACCTGACTCACTCAGTTTTTACGTTCAATACACTCAAGTCCTGCTTGACAGAAGCTTTATTTCTGTGGAAACATCCTTGAGTGACAATAATCTTATTTCTGGCAGCCAAATGGGCTATATACTCAAACCTCCTTGTGAGCAGCTCTGTAGGTGTGTGTCTGTGGGATCTTCTAACTCGTTAAGGTAAACTGCAACAATCAGCCTGAACGTGACAGTGGCACCAACAGCATCCAGGTTAATTTAGCTCCTTTGCTTCCTAGGAAGAGCTCAGCCTGTGAGACTCTTTTCCTGTCTGAACACAAAGGCCATGTTTTGCAAACAAAGCTCAGTTCTTGTTCAGTTACAGCTTTTCAATAGAAGGATTCTAAAGAGGGCTTGGTTTGAAGGCTTCCTGACTAGGTTTCAGATCCATTTATCAGGAAGACATAGCAAAAATATCTGAAATGAGTTCTGTGTTCAGTTTCTCTGGGGCTCTGCTCTGTTACATGAATTTTCTCACCACTGTTTAATTTTGCCTCTTTTGCCATTTTCACGTATGTCCATTCATGGTTTAGTTCAGGCCTCTTTCTGCTCTGCCTGTTCTTGACTTCAGAGCTACACTTCCAAGGAGACTTAATTTTTACAAATTAAACGATGTGAGGGATAAGCTTAAAGGAAAACATGAAGGCTCGTCCCTCTCACTAATATATGAGATAAGTGATTTTAACAATCTGGGTCCCTACTCCAGTTTTTTTCACTTCTTATCTGTATAACTGCTGTGCCTTTTTTCATAGACTTTTTTACATTTCAGAGTTAAAGCAAATAATATCTGAGAGAAAGCTTCCTGCAGAGTGACTGTGGGATGTTCCCTCTGCTTGGAGTGTGAAGTGTCTCCCTGCAAAAGAAGAGGAACAAGAGCTGCTTTTGTTGATTATCATGTAAACCTGTGCATCCATATGCTTCCTAAATTTTCTTCCCTTTCTTTGAAGGATCTTTCTTAAATTACTTCCAGCTGTGCTTGTTCAGGAATGCAAATTTCCTCTTACAGTGTCTAGATAATCAAACAGTCGAGAAGGTAAAATATTCATGTTTAACTATTGTTAATGGAACAAAGAACAGCAGGGCAGACAGCAAGGCCCTGCTGAGCTCTTTGGGAGCTGGAACACACAGGCAGGATGTGACCAGTAGCTTCAGGAAGAGGGAATATCCTGACTAGAAATTTCCTTCCTGTACTGCTTGTATTTTCTACACTGAAGTTCAAGAGAGGCTGAGAGTAGGCAACGCCAGCCACGTTTCCCTTCAATTACGTGATTCTGAGAAGCAGTCTATATGAATGAAGGGTCTGCAGGACCCAGAAAAGGAATACTTTTGTAGAATCATAGAATGGGTTGGAAGGGACCTTAAGGATCATCCAGTCCCATCCCCTGCCATGGGCAGGGACACCTCCCACTATCCCAGGGGGCTCCAACCTGGCCTTGGACACTTCCAGGGATGGGGCAGCCACAGCTTCTCTGGCCTGTGCCAGGGCCTCAACACCTCAGTGGGAAGAATTTCTCCTTAATATGCAATCTAAATTCCCCCTCTTTCAGTTTGAAGCCATTTCCCCTTGTCCTGTCACTCCAGTGCCTGATGAACGGTCCCTCTCCAGCTTACTTGTAGCCCCTTCAGATCCTGGAAAGCTGGGATGAATTCACCATATCGGATGAGAAACTGAAGTTCACTTACTGAATATTTAAATCAGGGTTGGATAATGCATACTTTGCCTCTTTCATATTTAACAACCTTTTTATAATTTGTTTTCAATTCGTATATAGAAAGACTATAGTGGGAAAACCATGGTATTCCTGACATACAGAGCAGATCTTGGAAGGAAGTTGCTGTAGAGTTCTGCTTCTGCACAAATGGCATGTGGAAAGAAGATTAATTTTCAGTTCCTCAGAATCACCTGTCCAGCATGCTTGTGCAGGACTGCATATCTGAACAAGGTGTTACATCCCCAGCTCCCTGCTTTGTCCTGTATCACACCTCTCACTCTGCTTCTATACAATCAGTCATTTCTATAGGTTTTAAGACCCAAATTTTGACTGATCGCCTCCCACACACACAACTACAACACAGAACAAACAGTCAGTAAACCTGCAGGATTAGCTTATTCCCTGTATTGCAGGGCTGATATTTGAGATCTCAATGAAACAGGCTCATATCTGAGGGTAAAAGCTTGGATTTTAATAAGGTGACACTTCAAAGTACATCAAATGGTTAAATTGTTCTTACAGAAAGCCCTGAGAGTGAACTATTAAGAAGAGTAAGACAAGATTTCCTTGAGCTAAAGTGCCTTTGAAAATATTCTTAGAAAAATTATAAGACAGATATACAAGTCAGACAGACAGCAGAGAAGGATGATGACTTTGTTAGAAATTAAAAAGACTTGAAAGGCATCAAGTGCAGAAATACTTTTAAGGCCCTGTCTCTTCTAGTTTCAATACCTCCCAACATGGACATTTTACATTGTCCTATCTGCTTTTTAATAGAAATTATTTCTAGAAAGTACCATTGTCTTGAAAGAATCTTGACCTTCCTGAAATGTGCAATTTGTTGCTGGAAAAACCCGACTTGTACCTGAACTGAAATTCAAGTCTTGGTGGCAAAAAGTTTGCACAAGCTCAAATGCTGAAACAGCTGAGTCATCCAACATTCAGCTTTGCAATTTCAGGCAAAATTCCCACAGTTAACTTTAAAGGTGAGAAATGTGACTCAAAATCTAAATCAAAGTCTTTCAGAAACAATTTTGATGGGAAATTATTGTGAAAACTTGCCAGTTTAAATACTCTCTATAGTTGTTCACTTTGGGCTTGAGTAATAATGATGATGATAATTATGATGATGATGATAATAATAATAGCACAATTCAAAAATGCATCATAAAGTCTCCAAGAAAAAATACATATATCCAGGGCAAGGAAAAAATATAAATAGACTGTTTTGCACTTATATATAACATATAAAAGATTGTTGTGTACTCAGCCATTCCAGTTTCATAGGCAACAAAAACGGTCTTAAATTCTACTCAAATATTTGTTTGCTGTCTCAAAAATGGACATATTCAAAGTAAAACAAAATTTAGTGTATTCAAATCTTTTGAGGTATTTAACCAAGCCAATTAGTGTATTGTCAGTCACAGTTAAAACTTCTTGAAAATGGTTTCAGTATCTTTCAGGAAAACTTGCCAACATAACCATGCAACATATGCAATTTTTGTGACTGTATAAACATTAATAAAGTCACACCAGTTGTGATTGGTACAATCTAATAAAACCTAAAGGTTTTCCCCCCTCTATTCCTGACAACCTGCATTTGCCACCACTCTGTTGCTTTATTTTCAAATGGCTTTTCAATTACATTCTACTGCTCTAGGGGAAAGCCTTTTGACAAAGGCATGACATAAACCATTTCTATTGCAGCTCCATCATAGTTCCCATAGCTAAACTAGACTGGACAGTTCATTAAAAAGAAAAATTAATAGTCCAAGGTTGTAGGGAAACAATAACAGATCATGACTGGCCTGTGGCAGCCCACTGAATTCATGTAGTGGAATAAAAATGATTCTCTTGTCTCATAAATGAAGGTTTCTTCCAAGGTTTTAGGTGAGGTTTCTATTTCTGCTTCTTTACAGGAAAAAAGCTGTACAGTTTCTTGGGAATAAAAGCAATGCTTGTAATTCCTGCAGAAGATTAATATGTGGGATAGAAAGCACATATTCGATAATCATTTAATGTATGATAATAAACCTATTATAAAAGAGAATAGAATGGAATAGAATAAAATGCTCTAAACAGCTACATAAAAAAATTAACCTTGTCAGGGATGGGCAGGGGCATGGAAGGGAAAGGTGAGGATGGAGCCAGGATTAAATCCTGTCTTTTCTTATGTAAGTGCCTTAGAACAGCCTAAATTTGTTACACTTATTACTTATTACTTATTACTTATTACAGCCAAAATATTTGTGATTCAATGGCAGTTCTTTTAGGTCCATTGTCCCTTCCTGTGTAACACAACATGTGATTTATCTCTTGCTAAAGGTTGTTCTTGAAGGTGTAACTAAGTCCTATTGGCCCCTTTCTTGATGGGACTGCATATTTTTCCGAATTTCCTCAGAGTTTCATGGTTCAGATTTTCTGGATAATTCTGGAATGTGTGGCAAGCACACAGACTTATACTTTCATGTTGAAATCTGAGTTTTATTACATCAATGATATAAATTCCTGTCTCAGAAAATATTTCAAAGGATATGGGCTCTGGGATGCATTAACTGTTTCTTTTGGCTGGTGGCCACAACCTTCTAATGAATTCAATAGGATAACAGGAGAGGCCAGAAAAGGGGAAGTCTGAGCCAATATAACATTTGGAATCAAAGCAGGACTGACCCTGCAGGGTGTTCTCTGGTTCTGTTTATGAACAAAATCTTCTTTTAGAAGCAACAGCCTAAAATACTAAAAATTCATGGCTCTGGGGTCTGATCTCCTCATACTCTTGCTGGTTTATACCTAATTTTATAAGAGGGCTTGGGCATTTGGCCTCCAATTCTGCCTTTTCTCCCTCCAAAATAGAAAAGGAGATTATGCAATCTCTAAAGTCTGGTCACTCAGAGAGGCCTCCTGGCTGTCCTGGCTTGGTTTCATGCCATAAGCTATATTTTGTGAATTGAGGCTGCACTGAGACAAAAATAACCAACCAACCAAAAGACTCTCTCTTGACCTCCTGAGCTGTTTTCATGCTCTGGGCGACGTGTGTGAGTTGCAGCATGTTGGAGACAAGATATTTCCCTTCATTTTTACAGGCAATGTGCTTACATAAACATTTAGGAACAGTTCCCTCCAAGGCAGGGTGCTAACTGCAGACTTCACTGCCATGCTCCTCTGTTTAAAGGTCCCACTTTGGCTCCTCTCCCTCTCTGCCATGTGCAAGACCCAGGAAAGAACAGCCCCATCACAGGGAACAGGCTTTCAGTGTGTCACAGTGACTCAACCCCAAGCAGAGCTCAACAAAGACCTTGTTGTGCTGTCTCACAGTAAACCTAGTGACCCACTGGTTCCTGCTTCTCTGCTGCTCACAGGACCAACAGAATGAACAACAGTTGTGGATTCAAGAAATGGAATGGCCATTTTGCTCCTTGTAGGCCTGTAGTGATTTAATTTGCTTTATATTTAACAAATATAGATATAATTAAATGTTTAATTGGGAAAACTTTCCAGCAAAGAATAGAATGGCAATGGCTCTTTAATAACTGATAAAACTACCCCCCTGAGCAGAGGCTGGTGCTCTGTTGGCCCAGTCATCATCCAGGTTCCTTCTGCTCCCCACGTGCTGTTCTTTCCTTTCAGCACACCCAGTTTCCTTTAATCAGAGCTCACACATGGCTGGCACATTGTCTTTTCTCCAGCTGAACTGCTTTGCCTGTGCTACATCCAGGTTTCAGCCCAGGTTACTTGAAACTTCCACCAGTTTATTGTGCTACAGCTTGTCAAGCCCATTTAGGTCACAGGAACAGAAGTTAAAAGCCAAAAAATTCCTGTTAACCCAAAGTCTACCAAAAAATTGTTAGTTTGACCACACTGACCTCTTATACATTTAAAAGTGATGCACAGAAGCCTGCCGGCACCTGGCCTTTCTCTGGTGTCTCATTCACCATCAGCTGCTTCCCAGGCAGATGTCAAGGTGGGGTTGAGGAAGAAGGACCCTGATGTGCCAGAGCAACATAGGGATGGATCCTTCCTCCTCCACACACAGTCATTTTTATGTTTGCTAACATGCTGCGCACCCTGCACTTTCCTCATTGCTCTGTAGCTCCACATTCCATCCTGTTTTGTTCTGAATCGTGTATTTTATGGACTTTGGCTTTGTTGTTTGTTCCCTGTGCTGTCTCTAAACCTGGCTCTGTGCAGCTCCCAAGGTTGCATCTGTTCAATGGCCAGTAGCTGACCCTTGATCAGCACTTTACAGCCCAGGGGCCTCCAGTATCATCCTGTACCCAGACTTTCAAACCTCCTCATATCACCCCATGCCTGCCTCTGCTGCATTTTATTCAGGGGTCACAGATAGTTTGTTCTGTAAGGAATAGTGCATTGTTATTTTTATCTATTCACTTCAACATTATACATAAACCAACTCTGTTACAGAACACAGTCATGCTAAGCTAAGATAAAAGCCAAAATAAATCAGGCAATATTCCCCAGGTCCTTAGATAACCCATTGCAGCCCAATAAGTTAACCAAAACCAAGTCCTGGTGATGCCTAAATGCCGAATGGGTCCTGCTGCCCCACACACAACCCTTGACATGTCACAGGCAATGGTAACACCACCTTGGGCTTACAGGGCTCTCAAATTTTAACAGGGTCATGTTAAAAGATGGAAAATTATTTTTTATACTATTTATTTAAACCCTATTATTAAGTAGGCATTTAGTAAACATTCATATCAGTAATCTTATTCTTACATAATCATTGCTGTCAGGTATTATAGTTTGGTTTAGTTAAAGCTGTTTACAGACATGATATAAGTGGCTGTGTGTGACTTTCGTAATGATTCTTCCTGACTATAATATATATTTATCATTCCTTTGGTCTGATTCTAGGCTCACTTACTGGAGCTTAAGGCAGAAGGGGTTCACAAAATTTTTACAAATAGTTTAAAAAAAAAATCATGCTAAGTTTTTTTATAGCAATGTCTACCCTGTCAGCCATTACATTGGAACAAGAGATATGTCTGTCTGTTCAGAAAGATGTTCCCTGTTCTTGGATGAATCCCCAGATCCAGTTTCTCCAGCTGGTGCCTGTCTGGTGCATTATTCTCTCTGACCACTGGATTTCCAGGAAGCTACATTTTATTGTCCTTTTGCTCACTCCTGCAAGTTTTTGAGTATTGAAAACACTGTCTTTGGGTCTTCAAAGTGGTGAGAAAATAGAAGGTTAACTTTGTAGATGAGCACTATATCACTGTCCTTGGATGTGACTTTGTAAAGGCTCCATAAAGAAATTCAGATGTTAATCCGCATGAATCTTATGCAGCCTTTTCTTATTTACCAAAGAGATTTAAAGGAAAAGGGAGATGGGAGTGTTCATCATCATACACAGAAAAACAAAACCACTGGATGAAAATGCTTTTAAGTGAGAAAACTCCAGATTCTTTACAATGTGAAAAAACCAACAAGTATTTAAATTGTGTGAAGTCTGAGACTGCACAGAGAACAAGGCAGAGGGTCCTGATGATGAAATCAGTGAGGGCTGCAGGCTGCTTATCAGGTATACGGCAAATTTCCACAACCAATAGGGGAATCCTTAGCAAAGTTAAAAGAACTTAATCTGGGGGAAAAAGCCCAGAACAAAACTCATGAGACACTCAATGCACTGCAACCAACAATTTTAGCCTGACTTGGAAACAAGACAAAAAGTACAGATGAAACACCAAGTTACATCTTTGGAAATGACTTGGAACGGAGAAAGCCTCGTTTCCCTCTGTCAGGGATGATAAAATTCCCAGAACAGAGAAGGGAAGCATGTGAGCTGATGCATTGCCATACACAGAACCTTCTCAGCTCTAGTAACCCAGTCTCCAAAGCCTCCAGCTCTTGAAAACAGGATATATTTGTGGAGAGCTCCATTTTGTACAATGCACTTGATCATTAGCCTTGGGCTTTCAGTCCCCTTCATCTTGTCCACCAGCTACTTGCTTCTAACATTGTAATTTGGGCTTCTAGCTCAGCCTGGCTCTCCTGGGCTTAATACATAGTCTTTAAAAGCTTTCTATTGATACAACTTCCATTTTCTTTCTCTATGCACTCCCAGGACTGTCAGCAGTCATTTTAGTGTGTTTCCTATTTCAGCTGTGAAGTCGACATTTCCTTTTAAAAAACTAAAAATGTCCAAAGTTTCTAAGTATTACATCCTTCTTCCAATAAATGTAACAAGTATCAATGTATTTAGAAAGATTATGTTTGGTGACAGACTCTCTCATCTCTCTTTAACCTAATAGTGCCTTTTCCAGAAAAAAAAACATAATTACTCCAAGTGCAATTTATTTAATTACTGTTATGGGAGACTTCAAAGGAAATTGGTTGGATTGAAATAGTGATATCACCCTGGCAACATTTCGGAAGGAACATTTTGGTAGAAAATATGCTGAGTGTAAGGGCTTATTTAAAGCAGAAAAAAATGTCTAATTCTGTTATTTTGAACGGAGCTTTCAGTCTTTTTTATACGTATGTGTATATATGTACATATGCTCATGTATCGGGGGGGGAGGGGGTAATATTGGGGTTTGGATTTTCTGTTGGGAATATTAGCTTTTTCCCCCCTACTTGCTTCATTTGAATGTCATTCAATCCAAAAATTTAACTGTTCTCAATCCAGCCATTCTACCAAATGTGAGGTTGTTTTCCTCTTCCTTTTTCACAAACCTATTTTTAAGTAACACTTCATTGGTTAGTGGGAAAACTGTTCCTGGTTTGGAAGTTAAAGCTTCACCTGACTGGACACACTTTCATTCACACTCAAGTACTTTTATACTGTCCCATTTGTTAAAAAAGACATTGGGGATCTAAAATGAAAAAAACCTGGTTGGTGATTGCAGATACAAATACATGGCACAAATCCTGATCGTTGCATTCTTAGGGCCAAGACTTGCCCCTGGCATCAAAGAAAAGGAGGCAAAAGGTGTTCATATCATTAAAACATATAATACCCTTCCAAAATACATCTCATTATAGTTGATTCATCGCTTCAGCTATTAATTTATTTTTTTTACCAATTTCCCATGGCCAGCTCACTGTGAAACATCAGTTTCTTTAACTTTTTTACAAGAACATGTTCAAAGTATTTAAATTATGCCTCTTCTGGATGATAGCCTGACAACAAACATCATTCCAGCTGTAGCCTTAAAACCAGTGTTGTTAATGCTCTGTCAGAAGAATAGAAATGAAATGTTTTGTCACAGCCACTTGTAATTCCAGATCAGAAATAGAGCCAAGCCATTGTCTCTGAGAAGTGTTACTGTTCATATGATCAGTTAGAAACATGTAATGAACAGGTTTAACTCAAAACGAGTTCTGCTCATGAAAGATATCCTGGATAATTTGCCCTTTTTCTGAATGTGTCATTTGAATGAAAAACAAATTTTAATTGCAAGCTGACACAAGCCTGTCTGTTTTGTGCTATTTCTACACTTAGCATCTAATTGTATCACTTTAACACCTCTTGCTGCATTTTTAGTTTTGTAACATAATGTTGGGAATTATGGCTTAGTCGTTATGGCTTTGGAACACTGAAAATGGGGATAGTTCCTCTGATTTGTGCTCAGAGCTGGTCAGGAAGCAAAAGGGAAGGTTTTGGGAATGAAGATGGTGTTTTCTTTGTATATTTTTTTAAGTTAAATGGAAATATTCTATTTTCAATGATTACAAGACATGTCAGAAGATACTTATGCAATTATTGTTTGAATGATAATCTTGTGATTATCTTGCAAATAATAATATAAATTTTCAGGTTTAGTCCTTTCAGCTGGAGCCACCCCTTAGGTATTCACACTGATGGTCTCCTTTATTAGTGCTGTTGAGACTGTATTAGGAATGTGTTTGAATATTCTGAGGTTGTTACCTCATGCTATCAAGCCAAAATAGGTTTTTTTCACAATCTCTGCCTAGACAAAAATTAATTATTGATTCAATTTTTCATTCAGAAATCTCAGAGTGGCTTTTATGCCCTTTATGGAAGAAATTTGCACTAAACTGGAACAGTTAAGCAAAGTATCAAAAAAAGAACCTTACATGGGCATGACTGAAGGGTCTGAACTCTTCCTACTGCAGCTCCAAGAAAGCTGAGAAAAGGAGGCTCTTTGATTAGTAATTTAGTTCTTACCTTTCTCTGTTTAGCAAACGCATTCGTAAAAGAGACTCGGTAATTCATTAACTTGTCAAGGTTTATAAAGATAAATGTTGCAGAGAATGGAATTTGAGCCTCTAAATGAGAGTCACAATGGTTGCAAGACTTAAACAAGCTGCTGCCAGGGTGGTTTGCATGTTCTTCCTAAGTGGAAGTCTTTTATCAGGAACTTTCCTACTTGAGGGAGACCAAATTGAAGGGGACCAGGGGATTCAGGAGCCTTGAATGATATCCAAAGTGGAAAAATGTTTCTAAAGGAACACATTGGTCATATGGAGACCACACAGGATGCTTTGATAGTTTGGCATGTCAGTAGCAGTGCTGAAGCTGCCTCTGGAAATGAAGCTGTAAGTGCAACACCACGGACTGAATTTAGACCTCTGATTGTATGTGGGCTGTCAGCCCTTCAGCAAGAGATTAGAGATCCCACCAAATGATTGCTTGGTAGAGTTCTTTCTGGCTTGGTTTGCTAGCTGAGCAGACCTACCTTTTTTTGGGGTAGATCTGTAGGTTTTAATCAGTTTTGACTCCTTAAACCAAAAAGACCATCAGTCACACCAAAAGTGCTGCTTAGACATTCATATGGATAAATTCCTAGGGAAAAAAAAAAACACAAACATTCAGGGTTGGTTTAACATGGAAGTACAGCATTAGTAGTTGGAAGTAAGTGGACTCTAGTTATCATTTGTTTCTTCCTCGGAGCGTCATTTAGAGCCACTTAGGTAATGGCAAACTGCACCGAAACTAGGATGGAACTACATTGGCCTTGGAGTACACAGGAAATTAGAAGAATTCCAGTTCGTCTGAGATGCACAAGAACACAATTGCTGTTTAAAATAAACTCCATCAAGAGCTTAGTCATTACTTGCAATGACTCTATCAATCACCATGTTCCTTAAAAAGACTACCTTTCTTATGCTGGTTGTTTTCCTGTAGAGTCTGTGCTTAAACTAGACAGCCTCTGTCACATTTATCTTAAGTGGATCTCCCCAGGGCAGTAAGTAAATGTAAAACTCTGTTTACAGCCATTTTTCATTTCCCAAGCCTTTTAATATCACTCTCTCAGGCTTATTTCTGTGTCATACACTTCATAATGCACTAAGTTGTCTTCCTGCTTTGTATGAGGTACCAGTGGCAATCTCACTCTTCTCGACTGAGTACAAATTAAATCAAAGCTTGGTGAAAATGCTTTTCCTTCCATGATGAATTCAGCGGTGGTTACTGACAGATGTATCACCTCATACTGTTCAGAAGGTTATTTTTCTTCCTCTTTCCTGCACAATGACTTCTGTATTCAGAGCCATCATTTTATGGGTTTGTCTGTGAGTTTGTAATGCTGGGTCTCAAAGCTGCTCCAGGAAAACGTGGCTACATTTCAGAAAGTGTTCTTTGGAGCAGCTGGGGATTATTGGCTTTAAACATCTCAGTAATCCAATACAGTGCTATAAAACATAATTTAAAATTGCAAAGGATTAAGATTTCTTTTCATAGGATTCTACAGAACTCAGAATAGGATTCTACAAAACTTACTTAGCATTTTTAAAGCAACTTCTATTGTAAAGATGGAAAGTGCCAGTTCTGTAAAGATTTTATTTCTGTGTTTAGTACATACAAATCTTGCCATGACCTAGAATCCTTCTGTAGTAGGATACCTCTGGAATCTTGGCTGTTTGCACACTATATATAAAGTTATATATATACAGTTATATATAAATATATACTAAGCTCTTCAGAACTGCAGCCTCAGATTCTAATCCTTTACAGCTTCATCCTGTGCAGAACAGCAGAATATGAACTGGGGGAATGGGAGTTTATCATTGTTCAGTGGAATGACTATGAGAATTTTTCCCCAAGTATCTCTAAATATGAAAAATATCTTTTTCTTGACTAAATACTTTTGTCTCATAAGACTAATTATGTTTTGTGGATCACACAGAAGAATTTATATCAATTTCCATTCAGATGAGGGTTATTTGCTGTTTGCTCCAGTGAGACCTGGAAGATGCAAGAGGAGGGATTCAGTGGTGCAGAAGGGCTCACAGGGAGTTAGTTGCTTGTGATCTGTTTTAGAATCACACACTGGGAAAAATGAGAATTACCAGTTATTTATATAGCATGAAAGTCTTTTCTTGTAATAGAAATCAAAGCTCTTGTCATCTAACCAAAGTATTTTGCATGAGACTAATGCAGGTTGACCTTTTGTCACAGAAACACAGGATGATTTGGGTTGGAAAGGACCTTAAAGCTCATCCAGTTCCACTCCCAGCCAAGGGCAGGGACACCTCCCACTATCCCAGGTGGCTCCAACCTGGCCTTGGACACTTCCAGGGATGGGGCAGCCACAGCTTCTGTGGGAAACCTGGTCCAGGGCCTCCCCACCCTCACAGCCAAGATTTCCTTCCCAGTATCTCATCTAGCCCTGCCCTCTGTCTCTTGTCCTGTCACTCCACACCCTTGGTGTTTGATGCCCAGTAGTTACATACAAACATGACCAGTCTCTGGAGTTAGTAAGTCATAAATCAGTGTCCTGGCTATGGATTCTTTCAGGGTTTAATTTTCATGCTTTGGATGTGCTGAGTAAGGGCCATGATCCTGGCACTTCCAGAGGGAGCTCTGCTAGTGTGTGAACAGAGCTCCATGTCCCAGCGCTGCCCTGGGAGAAAGGGTGCAGCTGAAAGCTAAAAAAGCTGATATTGTCTCATCCTCCAGTTCAGCTCATTCCATTCCGAGCAGACCTTGCAAATGATGCCACATCAGTGTTGGACTTTGTCAATTCTGCATATCACAGAACATGTCCTCTATCAAGGACAAATCAATCTGACTCCAGTGTCAGTGGAAAAAGGCAGTAATCCTAATGTGAGTCCTGTCCAGATTTAGGGTATGTAGACTATCAAAGTTTGGTATTTTTCAGGACTAAGGGATTTATTTTAAAAACTGGCTTTGCTGTATGTGTCCTGCAAACTGGATGTGCTGCACAGACAGCCTGATTTGTTCCATAACATTATTTCATGTAAATAAAAGGTGAGGCCTTAATTGCACTACTAGGTTGTGAAGTCTAAACTAAAAACTAAAGACTGCTCTGTTAATGCAGAAGAGTTTAAAAGCAAAAAGTAACTGAGAAAATTAAGTTAAATGTGCAAAGTATTGATTCCTGGTGGTTTATCTTGCTTCATAAACAAAAGAGAACAGGCTATTTGTTTATTTTTATGTGTTATTTTCTTGAAATGAGTCAAGGAACAGAACAATATTTTGTTAAACAGGAAAAAAATCAAATTTAAAATCAAATATTAGGTTATCAAGATGTTTGAAACTGACTGGTTAGGGCTGAATAGCTTTCTGCAACAAGAACTAATATCCTGCAAAAATATTTTCTTATTAATGTATACAAATTTTCTTGAAAATAGGATGGCATCAGGTGTTTGGATACAGCAATCTGTATTCAAGGATGCAGACATATGTCAGGCTGAGCTCCTCACACATTCATCAGTGCACATGAGTAATGAAATAATTGTGCACAGAGCTGTTCCATAGCCCTCAATTCATGTATTTTATTAAAAACTCCCAAAGCAGTTAAATTCCTGATATGCCCTAAAGATTAAGCAGTATGGGCTCAGTGGGACTCGACTGATGATTTGATGCGAAAATCTGTTTCCTACCTTCTTTCTGTGGGAACTACTCATTTTCATGACCCCGATTGCCCAAACCTCAGGCACTCTCAACTCCAGAACTAATATGATCCAATATTTATTCTGTCATTAAAAAACTATTCATTTCCTTGTCTGATGATAAAATTACTGTAAAATAAATCATTCATCTTCTCAGCTAATTCTAATTACAGCTACGATCTCATTTGGACTGGGAGTTTGCTATATTTACTTGATACTTGTGCAAAACATTTCAGAACATAATCATCCATTATTATATTCCTACAGTGTGGTCTTGGCTGCTTTCTGCCAAGTGTATTCCTGAGAACAATTGCTATTTTAATGTCTCATCCAGAAGTTACAGCCTAGACAAATCAGAAATAAATGTTTTTTCTATTATAATTTGGCATATGGTCATTTAATAGCATGCAGGAAGTCATCAGGGACGTTTGGGATTATTTTTGCTATAAATATAATGAAAGGAATTTAAAACTGGCCAGACTTCACTTCCGCCACTGGTCTTGTCATTAAAATAATCTTTGCTGGCTCTTTACTTTTTGCCGTCAGTCATCTCTGAGCAGACATTCAGATCAGTGTGTGAAGCTTTGTAGAGCACACTGACTTTGTAGAGTAGCTCTTTAGAGTATGTGGAAAATGGATAAATAATTTTTCAGGTTTATGATAGTTGTGTTCTTAATTGAATTCTTAAATAGCATGTTTCCATTAGGAATATCAATGGACATTATTTCCTAACTGTAGAAGAGACTTTTCTTATGTTAACATTGAAACTTGTGAGCTTTGCATTTCCAGAACTAAGTAACAGCTACAGGTACACAGCACAGACGCACTGTATGTGCCCCTAGAAATGCCCAGACAGCATGTTCTCACAAGCACTGGGGACATATTTTATTTCCATGCAACATTTCAGTACAGTTTCTCACAGTGTAGAATAGATTTTTTTTTATTATTTCTCAGCCCTGCATACCTCAACTGATCAACTTCCATGGGCAGCATTTGAGAATCCCATTGTGTTCCTGTGCCATGCTGATGTTGTTTTGTGGTGACTGATTAACCTCTGCTCTCCCTTTATCCCTGATAAAGTTATTATTCAATACCAAAATTGTCAACATTTCTTTGTATGAATTAAAATATTTAATGGATTTCTTTCTTTTGAGAACAAGTGCATCTTAATGCAAAGATAAAAGTCTGAATCTCCCTGGGCAGGGGCAGAGGAGGGGCAGGGCCTGAGCTCTGCTCTGTGGGGCCCAGGGCCAGGAGCCCAGGGAATGGGCTGGAGCTGTGTCAGGGCAGGGGCAGGGGGGATCTCAGGCCAAGGCTCTCCTTTGCCCAGAGGGGGGTTGGGCACTGCCCAGGCTCCCCAGGGCAGTGGGCACAGCCCCAAGGCTGCCAGAGCTGCAGGAGGGGTGGGATGATCCTCTGGGGACAGGGGGGACTCTTGGGGAGGGGCCTGAGCAGGGCCAGGGGTTGGGCTCCATGATCCCTCAGGGTCATTTCCAGCTCAGCTGATTCTATGACTCTACAAATCTTGGCATTCACTAAGCTTAAGGAAGTGGGAAGCAGGTTTTTTACAGATTTCTTAGGAAAACTTGGAATTTCAAAATGATATGTTGTGCAATTCTAAACAATAATGGATGTTTGTTGTGGACTGACCCCAGCCAGAAGCCAAGCACCACACAGCCGCTTGCTCACTCCCCTCTCCTCCCCTGGGACGGGAGGAAGATCTGGATGAGTAAAAGTGAGAAAACTCATGGGCTGAGATAAAGACACTTCAATTGGACAGAAAAAAAAGAAAATACTGATAATAATAATGACAAAATAATTAGAATATACAAAACTAATGGTGCACAATGCAATTACTCACCACTCCCAGACTTATGCCCAGCTAGCTCCTGAGCAGTAGCCCCTGGACAACTCCCCCATTCTGAGCAGGATGTCATACGATCTGGAATATCCCTTTGGTCAGTTTGGGTCAGTTTTTCCAGCTGTGTCCACTCCCAGCTTCTTGTGCCTCCACTCCAGCCTCCTGGACTTGGGAAGCAGAAAAGTCCTTGTCTCATTATAAACACTCCTCAGCAACAACCATCAGCATTATTCTCTTGTTAAATCCAAAACATAGCACTGGACCAGCTACCAGGGAGAAAATTAACTCTATCCCAGCCAAAACCAGGACAGTGTCGCAGCTGGGCCAACTGCCCACTGAGATTTGCTTTGCTGTAGTTGAGAAATAAAATCCACGGGCAGAAATAAAATCCATGGTCAGAAATAAAATCCATGGTCAGAAATAATAAAATTGGGGATATATCAATTATAGTGGTTTTTAAAAATAAAGTAATAGAAACATTCATAGCAAATGAGTCTGGCAGGTCACTGACAGGTCACTGTTTGCAGTGCCTGTATACAAGTGCTGCACACAGAATTTTGGAGCAGCAGCCCAGGCAGCTGCAGCAACTGCCATCCTCATATCTCTGTTCCATGCTTATAGGATTACGGAGTATTTTTTCCACAAAAGAAAAGGAGTCACTTTATAAGTTTTAGCTCTAACCTTAGTGCATCTTGTGGGCCTTGCCTTTTAGAATAAAAGCAGTTTATAAAAAGCCAAAGTGTAGCTGGTTTGAATTTAAGCAATTTCATAGACTTCAGTGGAACCCTGTGGGTTTATTCTCTCAGCTTTTCTTCTGCAGGTAGGAGTCAGAGGACTCACTGCTGAGGCAACCACGATGTGAGCGAGCAGAGCAGGAACTTCAGGAGGGGAGAAGGTGAGGAGGCAGGAGGAGGCCAGAGAGACCTTTCTGCCTGCAGTTCCAGCTTTAATTGCAGCCTAAATAGCTGTGGGTCACCTACTGAAGAGCCAGCTAGATATTTCTGCTGGAATGGAGTCCTTTCACACCGTAAATCCAAACAGAAGCAATTACTGTAAAGAGCCTTAGTGAATTTTAAAATAAGGTAGGACAAGAGCTAGTTGTGTGCTCACAGTTCAGAAAGCCAAACTTATGCTGGGCTGATCCCACAGTGTGAGCAGCAGGAGGGTGGGGAATTCTGCCCCTCTGCCCCCTCAGGTGAGACCCCACCTGCAGAGCTGCTCCAGCCCTGGGGAACAGCACAGGGAGGACATGGAGCTGCTGGAGACAGTCCAGAGGAGGAACCAAGGTGATCAGAGGGATGGAGCAGCTCTGCTGGGAGGAAAGGCTGGGAGGGTTGTTCAACCAGAAGAGAAGGTTGTGTGGAGACTTCACAGTCCCTTCCAGTATCTAAAGGGGCTGTAGAAGCCAGAGTGGGACTGTCCACCAAGAACTGGAGAGACAGGGCAAGGGGGAATGGCTTCACACTGACAGAGCAGGGTTAGATGGGATATTGGGAAGGAATTGTTGGCTATGAGGGTGGGGAGGCCCTGGCACAGGCTGCCCAGAGAAGCTGTGGCTGCCCCATCCCTGGAAGTGTCCAAGGCCGGGTTGGAGCCACCTGGGATAGTGGGAGGTGTCCCTGCCCATGGCAGGGGGTGGAATGGGATGAGTTTTAAGGTCCCTTCCAACCCAAACTGTTCTGTGATTCCATGAAGCAGTGGATGAGAGATAATAGTTTTCTTTAGCTTGAAGAAATGCAGCCTTATTGCTTCATCTCTATCACTATGCATGCAGAGGACAAACCAAAAGATAGTAAATAAAATTTGCTTTAAATCCTTATTAGTAAATTAGCCATGGATCTGTGATTACCATTTTGCCTCCAGCACTTCACACTTGAATAGCTTATGATAAGCAGCATATGTATCAGGTTGGCTCTTCCATTATTGTTAAGCAGCTTTATAAAGTGTTTACTGGTTTACATAACAGTATTGAGAAGTTTGGAAGTAGTGGGGATATTTGTTTACTTATTTTCATAGCTGAGATCATTATGTGATGTTAATGATGAATGATTATCAGTGAATTTAATTTTCAAATGCATCCAAAGTCTATTAACATAAGCAGTTTACTCATAGGTTTGGGTTTTTTTTCACAGCAGGTTTAAAAATGCACAGCTGTCAAGAATATCTTCCTATTCCACTTCTGTTTCCTTTTAGCATTCCAGCAGTCCAAGCCCCTCTAACTGCTGCACATGAGTGATCCCTATAGTACAGATCCCCCTCCAGTGTAATCACCTGTGCTGGGCATGGAACTAGGAACTGTTTAATTCAAAGGATACTCCAGAGCAAACTGTGTCTGTAACAGCAGCATCATTGATTAGCTGGATGCAATTATGAAGACTGAGCTGGCCTTTAGGTGTAGGATTTGGTTACACCAATAAGTTTCTGTGGACAAAGCAGTCAAAAGGGGGAAACCTCAGAGGCTGGTTGCTGGGGGTTCCATTTCCACCTGCCATAAGGATGTAAATCCAGAGGCTTTTACTGCATAGGACAGGACAACTCATTTTCCATCTGTGGGATGGGCAGAGAATTTGATGGGTTGTGTTTATAAAGACATACCATGGTTTAATGAAGTTAAATGCTAGGGAAGCTTGGTAAGTAAATACTGCATACTTAAGGGTTTGATTTGATATTTTCTATGCAAAACTGGGTGGAAAAAGGTGTCTTTTCCTTTCAGAATTAACCATTACTATTGAAAGCCACTATAATAACTAATGTTGAAAGGCTATGTATCTTTAAGCCACCTCCAAAATCAGTGAAATCTCAGTTTTCAGGACTTTTAAGTCATAAATTATGTTTACCCCTCAACAAAATTGAGACACAAAATAGAAACCACAGAACTAATGCTCTATGCTTCATACATATATATTGTGTCAAAATAAAAGCATTTTCCTGGGCAAAACAATAGGGATTTTCATGTCTCCCATGCTGGTATGAGTAAACAGTAACTGTGTCATCATAGGACAATAGTAAATATTTAAGAGATATAACACATGTACTTCATAAATGTACTTACATCTATGTGTGTGCCTTTCATTTAATTCATTATGCTGGAGCCATTGTGGCATTGTAATTGAGGTGATTTCAGTTTTCAATAAAATAAAATTGCAAATTTGTCTTTTTGGAGGAAAGGAATTCTAATATTTAATTGCCAATTTAGGAACCCGTTTGCCAATGTATTTATGTAACTGTGCAAATGTGGACAAGAGGACACAACTGCTCAGGGTGTGATGAAAAAAAATGAATGGGTTTGGTGCTAGTGAGATGTTTATCTGTCACTGAAGTTAAAGAATGTGTTGTGGGTTCAAGCTTTTCCCTATATTCACATTATCTCTGCAGAAAATATCATGTGTAAGATTTTTTTTCTCATTAAAAATCATTCTGGCTTAAAGCTGACGGTAGCACATATTTATACATTTACCTATAGGAGCATAACATCAAGCATTTTATTAATATCTTGCAGAAGAGTAAAATGAATTACACCAAAAGCTGAAACAAACATTGCAGGGACCTTGTAAAATTGGTTGTTCTGCAAAGAATCAGGGAGAATATATTGGAAAACCCAGCGATAAGTCTAAGTGGACTTTGTGATGGATTGTGAGCCGCTGGAGGTTTAGACCTTAGTTCAAGTTTCACTGTATTACGCAATTTCTCCTTCAAATGTTAATTCTGGCCTAGTGTTTTCAGAAGTATTAGAAAGCAAGAAATCAATATAACCCTGGTAATTTAAATCACAAGGAAAGTGGGAATAAACAGTTAAATTGTTACATTATCAAAAATATCTGATTACGTTTTTATTGGTTTGTGGCATTTTTTGTCAGCAGCCCCAAGCCATCAGGCTTGGCAATCAGTGCTGCTTCTCTGCTTTGCTGACTCCATCCTCAGAGGTGCTTCAAGGGCCTAAATCCAAACTGGAGATCCTTGGAGCCCTGTCAGCCCCTGCTCCTCCCAGGAAAACATGGGAACTTCTGTTCAGCCTGGAAATCTGTTGATCATGAAAAGTCATGTGTAGAAATATTGCATTCTTGATAAGTCTTAGTATCTCACTTAAATACAGACCTATGGCTTAACAGCTTCTATCTAAGGCTTATATCTGAGCTCCAAAGAGGGATTAGACATAAGTTAGGTATTTCTGCAGTTGCCTTGCATTTTGGGCTAAATCTATTTGAAAAGATCACAAGAGAAGATGATTCTCTATCTTTCAACTTCCAGCCAGTGAGTGTCCAAACCAGCCAGTCAGGGGGTTATTCCATGTAACAAAACACCAAATATGCTCATTACTCACTATTTCATAATTATTGATATATTTTTGTCTTCTTATCTTGACATTTACCAAGGAGTCCTGGCTTTACTTCGCTTAATTAAAAAAATTACTGCGTCCTCAAAGACTTCTAAAAAAGAACTGACAATCTTCTCCATTTTGCTTTCTTTCAGCAATTAAGTTGGGAAGCTGCAGAGCACTAAGGTGATGTGTTTAATGTGTGGTGGCATCCTATGTGCACAACAGTTTCTCTGAAACCCTTCAGTAGCCCCAAACTTTTTGACTCCCAAGGTGGAAGGGGTAGATTCTTGGATACTCCTGTGCCTACAAAATAACCAAAAATGAAGGAGGACAATTGTTTACACGCTGCTCTCATCTGCCTGGGCATGTTGTACTACAGCCATGCCCTGACCACAGAGAAACTGAACCACTCACGGCCATCTCTCCATGGGCACCATGAAAAAGGGAAAGAAGGACAAGTTCTGCATCGTTCCAAGAGAGGCTGGGTGTGGAATCAGTTCTTTGTCATAGAGGAGTACACAGGACCAGATCCTGTGCTAGTAGGAAGGGTAAGAAAGAATTTCTTTTTCCGTCATCAATTAATTTTCTTAATTTATATTGTTATTTTGTGAGTTGATTTCTTTTTTCTTGCTGGTGCTTTTGTGTTGTCTTGGCTGCTTCTTCAGCAGCTACTTATTCTCCCAGAATTAATCATTTTCTTGCAGCTCAGTTTAGGTGCTAAGCAAAATACTACCTAAGTCAATACAAATATTTCCATTGACCTCAGTAGTCCTTGAATGAAGGTGTGCAAGCTGTTACTTGGCAAAACAGCAAGAACCACAGCACCATTTGAGCAGCAATATGGCTCAAGAATATCTGTTATCATTCTTGGGTCTTTAAAGATAGGAATTAAAACTGTAATGTCTAACCCAGCAGCTCAGTAAAATTGTCCTGCTCAATATGTATCTTTTCAACCAAGTTATCAGTAAAATCAAACATATGGAGGAGTATGTATAGAGGCAGATAAGCATCTCTGTGTACATGTGTATGTACACATATCCTGGGCTAATTTTTTATTCTGCTACTGTCTAACATTAGAAGAATTTGAATAAATGAGTAAATCAGTGTATTAGCAAGTTTTTAAATGTCCAGAAGAACTGTGTTGACTTAACCCCTGCACAAAGGAGTGGAGAAACAACATTAGTGTCAGCAAATACCATTTTGAGTAGTCAGGTTTAAAAAACAGTGTTGTGCAATTTGTGGATGTCAATATAAAATCAATAGATCTGTAATTTGGCTGAGTGTTTCCCTCATTCATTAAACTGAAGTGTGCATTGGTTGCGGAAGGAACAGTGTTTAGTAAGCATTTATTGCTTCTTTTAGGTTAAGGAAGGTGTAATTAAAAACTAGTTGCCAATCACAGAATCACCAAGGTTGGAAGAGGCCTCCAGGATCATGGAGTCCAAGCTGTGCCTGATCCCCACCTTGTCCCCCAGCCGAGCACTGAGTGCCACGGCCAGTCCTTCCTCGGACACCTCCAGGGATGGGGACTCCAAACCTCCCTGGGCAGCCCCTGCCAAGGCCTCACCCTCCTTTCCAGGAACAAATCCCTCCTCCTGTCCAACCTGACCCTCCCCTGGCACAGCTTGGGGCCATTCCCTCTCCTCCTGTCCCCTGTTCCCTGGCAGCACAGCCCGACTCACTCCCAGCTCCCCGCTCCTGTCAGGGAGTTGGAGGAGCCAGAAGGTCCCTCCTGAGCCTCCTTTTCTCCAGGCTGAGCCCCCCCAGCTCCCTCGGCTGCTCCTGATGCTCCAGCCCCTTCCCCAGCTCCGTTCCCTTCCCTGGACACACTCCAGCCCCTCAATGTCCTTCTTGCAGTGAGGGGCCCAGAACTAGACCCAGGCCTCGAGGGTCCCCAGCAGTGGCAGCACAGGGGACAATCGCTGCCCTGGTCCTGCTGGACACACTATTCTTGACACAAGCCAGGATGTCATTGGCCTTCTTGCCCACCTGGGCTCACTGCTGGGCTCAATCACTGCATCCCATTTATCACTTAACAGCTTTTTGATTTGTTTGAAGTATACAAATTCTTTGTAAAAATGACTCTTCCTACCAACTTTGTTTGAATAAAGAACCTGCTATACCTATCTTCTCATGTATTCTCTTCTTTAAATCTTAAATCTGAAGCCCTGGGTCCGTGTGTGGCAGGATGCAGGTCTGGGCTGGCAGCTGCCCTGAAGGCAGGGCACATGAGGGCACAGCATGTGCCCAAGTGTGGATTAGTGTCTGTAAGACAAAGGTTTCAAAAACACTGAAATGACAGTAAATTCCTGAACTTTTTTTGTTTCATAAGCACATACACAAAATGCGTGTCACCTTGCTAAGGTGTGTCTGTTTCTCCTCTTGTAGCTTCATTCAGATATTGATTCTGGAGATGGAAACATTAAATACATTCTCTCAGGTGAAGGAGCAGGAATCATTTTTGTCATTGATGACAAATCAGGGAACATCCACGCAACAAAGACACTGGACCGGGAGGAGAGGGCTCAGTACACGCTCACGGCACAGGCTGTGGACAGGAACACCAACAGACCTTTGGAACCACCTTCGGAATTCATTGTGAAAGTGCAAGATATAAATGACAACCCACCTGAGTTTCTTCATGAAAACTACCATGCCAATGTGCCAGAGAGATCAAATGTAGGTGAGTACTCAGAAATGCACTGCAGTTCCTGGCCTTGTGGAAGGTGTTGAGTTGTCAGTACATCTTGGATTGGTTTAATACTTATTGTCAGGAATTCTGGGAAGTAAAATTTCCTTCATGCTCAGCCATTGACTCAGTTGGTGTCTCTAATTTGCTGACCAAACCCAACCCTACACAGCTCTTGACTGTCGTAGTTGAAGTGTCTCTGATAGTTCCTAGAATTGGGACTATTTCCTCCTAGGAAGGAACATGAGAGGCCCCTGGAATTTATGGAGTGTGAATCCTCTGGGGTAAACATCAAGATCATTCCTCTGGCAGAGCTCTGTAATAAAGCTAAGGAGTTATTGCCACAATATCTCTTCCATTTTCATCTCCTGTTTGAACTTGTGTCTATCTCAGAGATTTCTACAGGAATGATTTCTCTGAAATTTACTGAGAAAAAAATGTAAAAAGAAAACTCTATTGTTTGGCTGTCTAACACAAAAGCAATATAAGGCTTAAACTACTGAGGAAAAAACCCTAATGGTACAGAGTGACTGCTGACTTTTATATCTTCACTGTTTAGAACATTAATCCACATCACAGCTGGTGACAAATCTTTTTGGGTTGTGTGAGTCTGTTTTGTCATATAGAAATTGTCAAGTAATTTTATTTTTTTTCTTTACTAAACGTGGAAATAAAAAAGTTCAGAAATAGTTCTGCTGTGTGGCTGAAAGCATCTCTGCATGGTTCTTACAGATGTGTTTGCTGCTGACTGCATTCCTCCTGTGTTTGCTTTCCATTTTTAGGTACGTCAGTTATTCAGGTAACAGCCTCGGATGCTGACGATCCCACCTATGGGAACAGTGCCAAACTGGTTTACAGTATCCTTGAAGGGCAGCCCTACTTCTCAGTGGAAGCTCAAACAGGTATGATTGAGCACTTTATTTGAGTAGGACCTCATAACCAGAATGCATTAAAATGAAGTGTATGGGCAGCAGTACAGCTGGGCATTTCTACTATTTCTCTGTGGCATGAAATGGCTGTTTCTGTGCTCAGCTGTAATTCTCCAGGGTTGTCCTATGTTGAAATATTTGGGCTGCTTTCCTCATACAGCACAGTGCACAGTGTAGGGAAAGTTAAACCTGCACCACTGCAAATATTGCTGTTTTCTGCAGTTTGTCATGGTGTGACCCTGTGGAAATCTGTGTGTGCCATCTTCTCTTTGTATTTGTAGGAATTATCCGAACTGCCCTTCCCAATATGGACAGAGAAGCTAAGGAAGAGTATCATGTTGTAATACAGGCAAAAGACATGGGAGGACACATGGGAGGCCTCTCAGGGACAACCAAAGTGACAATTACACTTACAGATGTCAATGACAACCCACCAAAGTTCCCACAGAGTAAGTAACACCAAAATCCGTGCTCGCAATTGCTTATAGTACCATGTTTGTGTAGTATCAGACACATCAAAGCTTGAAAAAGCAGTGGCTGATGGATTATTTCAACACACAGGAATAAAAATTTCTTTATTTATTAGGTTTAATTATTATTATTTAATACTTTGTTATTATTTAATTGTAAAAAATATTGCACTCTTTATGCTAGTAACATAGGGAGCTTGAGTGGCAGGATTATTTGCTTTGTGTTACAAAGTGAGACATTTTTAAGTTCAGGATTAGATTCCCAAGATTCCTAACCCTACCCTCCATTTTTGGAACTACTGGGCCAAGATACATAACTATTATATGAGCAGGGAGATATAGTCTGGACTTCTCTGTCCGTGAAGGAAGAAGCTCCATTTCTCGAGGTCTGTGCATTAAACCAAATCAGTCCAAAATACTGGAATGTGCAGTAGTGCTGGGATGAGCTGGTTTACCATTTTCCTAACTATAGCCTGGGTGTAAAACCACTTTAAAAAAGCAAGTGGTGTTTCCTACTCTGCTCAGATCACATAAGAAATCATTGCAGGGAAATAGAAGGAAGTTAAAACACAAGTCCCTGCAGGTCTTGTGTAGGAACAGATCCTGCTGTGCTGGGGGGTGCAGGAGGCAGCAGTCCCACAGGGTGGATGCAGAAAACCCACTTGCAGTGTCTGAAAGGAGGCTGCAAGTGGCCTCATGTTGTGTCTTTCCCTGCCCCAAGTTCACAGTTTTGATCACTATTTTCAGCGACCAAACCCACTTTGGGGATTGATGAAGATTGGCAAAGGAAAGGAGATCTCCTTTAGGTTCTTAAAACTGTATTTCACAAGCTTGGAGCCTCTTGCCTTTCTTGTCCCTTGAGGAAAATGTTGCATAATCCATTAACAACTCCTGATTGTGCCCTTTCAGGCCTTTGACAGGCCTGCAATGAGTGAGCTTCATTTTTTATTTCACATAGCCTTGCATTTTAAGTGTTGCTGTGTCATCCTTTACTTCTATAAACACTCCTGGTGCATAGCGAATGTCCACAAGGATGAAAGACTGGACACTCCACAAGACTTCTATTTACCATGTCAAAACAAATTAATTTAGCACAATTCCATTTTTAAATTATTGAAGGTAAAATAAGGTAATTTTTTATATGCATGCCATTTATTTTTCACATATAAAATAATCAGGGCTGACATGAACAGATTCAATCATCACAGCTGGAAGGAAGCACCAATGGTCCCACATGTGTTCTGCGTCTCTTCTCTGCATGGTTGTAGGAGTTTTTTGGGGTGCAGAGTAGTCACCATCCCAGTCCACCCTGTTTCTTCTCTGAGCAACAGTTCTGACCCTGATATGTCCTGGACACAATAATCTAACAGCTCTTCTTCAGTGTTGCAGCTTCCCAGACCTCCACACAAGAGCTGAAGTGACATAGTCAGTTCCTGAATGTAAAAATCTGTGTCAGCATTATCTATCATTCCCATAGGAAAGTATTAAATCTTAAAAATGTCAAGTTTTACACACCTTACAAATGTGCTTTTTCACTCCAGATCATAACCTGAGACCCCAGTGTACAGTATTATTTTAACTCCATCAAATGACGGATTTTTCTCTACAAATTCAAGCCACTTTACTGAGCATTTTGGAAGAACTGCCCAATAGCAGCTACTTCATTTAATCATTTACCCCCAATTTAAAACCTGGACTGGGATTGCTTTGTAACTCGAAAGCAACCTGTCTATACAAACAACTGAGTAACCAATTTTTTATTATTTTCCTTTTTTTTTTTTTTTTTAATGTTCATTGTTCAAAGCATTAATGAGTTATGTGCTTAAAGTTTGGATTCTTTGTGACTGGAGTTAATGACCTATTTCAATGACATGTACCAATTGTTTTTATGGGTAATGAGCCAAGTCCCTGCCTGGTGTAACATTCCTGATGTTCCAAGGGTGCTCATGTAGCAAAAAGGAGCAGTTACAGAGGAGAATAAATTAGATTATTTTCTTTTTTTTTTTTTTCTGCCCAATTTATTAATGCTGATGAAGTGGCTAAAAATGCTGACAAAGCTTTGTATATTTAGGAAAAAGTTGTGCTATCTGAACTCTGGTGGGGGATGGGAAGATCCTGGAGTCAATACTGCCTAAAGAACAACTGTGGAACAGAGATTTATCCAGGAACAATGTCCCTGAATACCCAGGGAAACATCTGTATGGCAACACATCTGTGGGATGTTTGGAGATGGTTTTCTTATTGGAGTTTGATGTGGGAAAAATACTTTTTGTTTGGTTTGGAACCCAGTACAAATTGATACATGTTCTTTGTGGTGTTGAATTTCAATAATCATTGTTGCTATACACTCACACTCCAAATTAAAGCCCTAAAAAACAGCAGGTTTATTCTTTAACCAGCACAGCAGAGAGGTGTTATCCAATTCCCTGTGTATAATTTATGGCTCCTGAGTGGATAGGCAGAAATGCTTCTGTACTCACCAGAGTTGAAGGTCATACCATGAGCGTATGAAAGAGAGTTTTCCTTCCATTTTTGTAATAACATTTCTGATATAAAAGATAATCTTGATGTCACAATTTCNCCGAACAGACAGGGGGTGTAAAATATCAGGGAGGAGGTCATGTTGTATAGATTAACCATGTGTTTTAAGATTTCACAGATTATTTACTTCTCAGAGCTCTTTACAACCATTCCTTCAGGGGGATTGAAAATGCAACATATTACTGTGTTTATTTGTAACTTAGAAGTTCAATGAGTAAATATCCAAGTGGAGAGCAGACTTCACAGTTGAGGAAAATGCCTGGTTTCTCCTTCCCCAGGTGTGTACCAGATGTCTGTGTCAGAAGCAGCTGTCCCAGGAGAAGAAGTTGGAAGAGTGAAGGCCAAAGATCCTGACATTGGGGAAAATGGCTTGGTAGCTTACAGCATCATAGATGGAGATGGCATGGACATGTTTGAAATTACAACGGATTATGAGACTCAAGAAGGGGTTGTAAAGCTTAAGAAGGTGGGTAATACCTCCTAATTTGTAGTAATCTTTGTTGCTGGCAGAGTATTTGGTAATGATGGATTGCCACCTAAGCTAAAATAATAGTAAATGCAATTTCACTTAATTAATTTCTAAAGGTGTGATTAACTCTTAATATTCCATTTCCCCATTAGCTGAATTGGAATGGAAGAAAATAACCAAGAAGAGTTACATAAATACTGTACAATGGATTAATTGCACAAACTAAATGAATTCATAATAAAAAGTCACGGTAAAATATGATGCCATCAGCTTCATTGTTAATGAAGTTTTGCCTAGTGCTGATAAGTAGCAGACATTCACTGTTGCTTTATGTTCAGTCTGAACAGCCTCATGCCCTATAGTTTGAATTCTTCAGCTGTGCATTGTCCACAACAGTGTTCTGAAGGAGTCACAGGCTATGCAAAAGGCAGCAGAGAGGAATTCACATACAAGTCATCAGTGTGAGCTTTGAAACCATTATTAAATTAATCTTGAATTACAAATCTTAAATCTTATTATTTAAGCATTATTATTTTGCTCTTTGTATCTTTAGAGCTATTTACCTCTCTTGGAGACAATCAGAACTCAGAGGAGAAGGCCTGGGCAACTTAACTTCTATTTAACCCTGCCCTGCCCTCAGAAAAAGATCCAGAGGTCTCTTCTGCTCGAAACTGCTCTGGTTCAGTTTCTGTATCTGTTCTAGAAGTGCCAGTGTACTTTTTGTGTACTTTAAAATGTGCGTGAACTGTCCCACCACTCAGTCTACGGTTTTAGCAGACTTTGGGAATTGTGGTTGGCATCTGCATCAATTTGAGGCCACCAGCACCACAACTCTGCAGCCACTTCATGCCAGTGAAGGTGCAGAAATGTTGTGGCATTGATCAGGCTCTCAGAATGACTTAACTCAAGGTGCCTTATTTCACCTCCCTTTTGGAAATTGTTATAGGTGGAAAGAACTACAGAAATAAAAGCACTGTCAGCCACCTGCATATTTTCCCCACTACTTAAATAATTTATCTACTCTCTGTCCTATCTCATGGGACACCCAGTAGCAATTCTAACCACATCTATATGAAATGCCTGCCAGCTTGACATAGTGGAAACCTGGCCTTTCATGGGAGCCCCTTTCCTATCCCTCACCTCTTGTGCCACCGGGAAGGCTGCATGAAAAAAAAGCTTAATTTTCCCAGGACAGATGATTTCCTCAGTGATACAGGAAGCAAAGAGCAAGGCAAGGGCTCTGCTGTGATATTTTGAATGCTTTCCTGTGCTGCTCCATACATAGAATGTAGCTCCTTCCATTTGAGTCTTCATGTTTTTAAATACACACATTTCAGTCCAAGCTTGTCGACAGATGCTCACATTTGTTTTATGTCATTGAATACAAGGGCACTGCTTGCTGCTTTTACACTCTGGTTTTCCTCACTGTGCAATGCATTGTCTTCTTGTTTCTCACAGACCTTAGACTATGAAACCAAAAAGTCCTACAGCCTGAAGGTAGAGGCAGCCAATGTCCACATTGACCCCAAGTTCATCAGCAATGGGCCCTTCAAGGACACAGTGACAGTGAAAATAGCAGTGGAGGATGCTGATGAGCCCCCCGTGTTTCTGAAGCCAAGTTACATTTTTGAAGTACAAGAAAATGCAGCATCTGGTACTGTGGTGGGAAAAGTACATGCCAAAGACCCCGATGCTGCCAACAGTGCTATAAGGTTTGCTGCATTCTTTCTGTTTGTTTCCAAGCATTAGCTTTCAGAATTGTTATGCAAGTTATTAAGCATAACAAGTTATTAAGCATAACAAGTTATTAAGCATATGCAAGTTATTAAGCATAGTGGGGGAGATCTGCACACACCCAGAAGGTTAATAAATTAAACTAGCCAGCATTGGTTTTATGCACTGTTGCAGTTTCTCAAAGCCTATATCATACCATGGCTATGTCTAATTCAGATACTTTGAGGCATCTGTGTTAAACTCTAGTCTAAATTATAATTTCCATAAATATTTTGTGCTGTTATCACAGCATGGGTTTTTATTCTCAAAATACAGAAGTCTCAACTGTAGATTAGAGATTGTGTTTGGTAACTGTTAATTGCTAAAGAAAAGCACATACAGACACCTACTTTCTGCAGTTATGCTGGATTGTCTTGGGATAATAGAGTGGTTTGGGTTGGAAGGGACTTTAAAGCCCATCCTGTCCCACCCCCTGCCATGGGCAGGGACACCTCCCACTATCCCAGGTGGCTCCAACCTGGCCTTGGACACTGCCAGGGATGGGGCAGCCACAGCTTCTCTGGGCACCCTGTGCCAGGGCCTCCCCACCCTCACAGGGAAGAGTTTTTATAAGAGCATTCTATTAGTTTATTTGTATTTGTCAAGTTCTCAGTGTAAATTAAATTATAAAGATCTTTTTTGTGGCAATACTTAACATTTCAAAGAATTGCAACGTGAAAATATGAATGTCAGAGCTGTATGAAGCTGTACAAATGTGCAGATAGGGGATAATATTTAATAACCTGGTATGATCAATTAATATTCTGAGTAAATGAAAGATCAGAAGACTTAAAAGATCACCATGGTTTATATGAAATAGAAGAAAACACAAATATCTCAGTAGATATTTTTATCGTAAGGGAAGAAAATAAAGATTATTCTAGGGCTTTAATATAGAGACTTCAAAGACCAGCAATTTTCACTTATTACAAATATTCTGATGTACTATTTTTCTAAATGTAGAAACTAATCAGGTGATTCTCTTTTTAAAAGAACACATATCCCTTTGACAATGATATTGAGGACAATAATGAATGCACTACTCGCAGTTCTTTAGAAATAATAATGATATAGAACAAATCTGGATGCATGGAACTTTAAAGTCATTTTGTTCTCTAATTATTGACTTTCAATCTTCAGATATTCAATTGATCGTCACACTGACCTTGAAAGATATTTTGTTATTAATGCAGAAGATGGCAATATCAAGACAATAAAAGCTTTGGATAGGGAAGAAATTGCTTGGCATAATATCTCTGTCTTTGCAGTTGAAGTCCGTAAGTATTTCACTGAGATGGTTTATAATCACTGGCACAAATTCTGCAGCCTTCCAACTGTCTCAGTTTGATAATCTGCAATAAACCCCAGTACAAGTACTTCCCCCTATTTGATTTTTCGCTGGATGCAGCTGGGATTTTGTTTGCTTGGAGGGGTTTCCCTGCTTCTCATTTTGGTTTTGCTCACTCCCACAGACAAACAACATCAGGAAGCCAAAGTCCCAGTTGCAATTAAGGTCGTTGACGTCAATGACAACGCTCCCAAGTTTGCAGCAGCCTATGAGGCCTTTGTGTGTGAGAATGCCCGAAGCAACCAGGTATGGTCTGCTCACCTCCTTCCTCTGCTCAGCACCTCCCTCTACTCATCCCCTTCTGCCCATCGCCTCTCTCTGCCCACTTCCTTCCTCTCCTCATTCCCTTCCTTGGCCCACCATATCCTTCTGCTCATCACTTTCCCTACTCACCTTCTTCCCTCTGCTCACCTCCCTTTCTCTGTCCATCACCTTCAGTGCCCATCACCTTTCTCTACCCACCTCCTTCCCTCTTCCCATCTCTTTCTCTCTTCCCTATCCACCTTCCTTCTTCCCATCTCCTTCCCTGCCCAAGTGGTTCTTTCTGCAGGGTGTCTGCCCAGTTTTGTCCTGCCAGCTCCAATGAGTGGCAGTAAATGAACATTTGTTTTGCAATGTTGGCCAAAATGCCTAGAGCACATGGAAAAGCACTTCCCCGTGTTTTTACTGTTGAACTGCTATCAATAGTTACACAATGCTTTGTGTATTAAATATAATTGGTGTTGGCTGTGAGTACCCACCATCACATGGGCAGCAAAGCTGGTTGGGAGAGGCTTTTCCACTTGTAAGCCTGGTTAGGATATCCCAGAAATACTCAGACAATCCCAGTGCAGAGCTTGTAGAGTTCAGCTGACAGATTTATTCCTGCCAATCTGTGAGGAAGGAGGGTTAGTGTCTCACAGAAGTACAGCTCTACACATGATCTCAGCCTTTGCAGTTAGTGCAGAAGTTTGAGAAGGACTTTCTCAGCTGCTGGGTTTTCTGCAGAATTTATTTAGTCTGTTGGGTTCCAATTAGCACATATTTGTATATAAGAATGTAGAAGGTGTGTAATAGCTATAATTCTGTGTTGGTTAAATGTAATAGTAAAAAAAAAAAAATTGCCTGTTATAGTGTGAAGTCTGGTCTGTGTTTATAATTGCATAGATTTGTATTCGAGGGAGGGTTGTGCTATTCTACAATTCCTTGTATTCAAGCCTTGGAATGCTGTTGGTATGTGATGTACCCAGAGGAGCTGTTTGTTTACAGAGTGCTTTTCTTTTACAGCAATTTATTACAATTAGTGCTGATGACAAGGATGACTCAGCCAATGGACCAAGATTTATCTTCAGTTTACCACCTGAAATTATTCATAATCCAAATTTTACACTCAGAGACAACAGAGGTTTGTGTGAAGATTCCCTCTATACTTCAGTCCAAAGAAATGACAAAGTAAAACTAATGGCCAATGTAAAGTCATTCAACAGCATTTTCATAATTTTGTCAGTCTCTGTTTCCCAGAGATTTAGGGAAGGAAGGCAAAAAAATACAACTGAAATTCAAGGATGTTCTTGGAACAGTAAACTGCTTATTAACTCATTTTCATTTTCTTGTATGCATATTTTAAGTTGCAAAATAATACCCTACATGAAAAATCCACTGCCATTTTGTCTCCCAGGAAGAGGGCAAACTCCACTGCCAAACATTCCCTAAATGTAATTGGCAGATCTCCTTGAACTAAAGAAACCCGAGATTGGCTGAGCCAGCAGAAATTGTTGGGCTGCCTGTATTTGTTCACTTTCCTTTGCCTGCCAGCTTTGGTAAATTATAGATTACAAGAGACATGTACTAAATTTCCAATGGAATCAAACCACTGCCTTGTGCAGGAAATACAAAGGGGGATTTCTGTTGTGGAACTCACCTGGATTGGGGGTATCTCAGGATATGGATATCCCAATCCTCTGGCCAATTTGCTGTGCCTGAAATAGAGCCTTGCATTCAGATTGATGGTAAAATTGAAGAAATTTACAGGCAAAAATCCTCAGGCATCTGTGAATGTCAAAACTTAATTGATCATTTAGATAAAGCATCAGTAACCCTGACTTGCCAAGGCTGGGGGAGTCAGAGGAGGGGGGGGGAAACAGAAAAATAAGACAGGTTCAGCCATTTCACACATTCATTTAATTTATTTCATGACAATCAGGATGGTATTCTCATTTGATACTTATTTTTCATTTCCCTGCACATGGCCAAAACTCTTTCAGTTTCTAAGGAATTGGTTTAGATTAGCAAATTGAAGTTTGAAGGAAACTTGAGTGCTTTCAAAAAAGTAAAACTCAGTTGAGCTGTTTTAAATAATGAATCCAAGAGTGCCAGAAGTACAAAAGGCAACACAATCCACATACATGATTTCAGTAAAAACTCATCTGTTGTGGCACACTTTATGTCTCTATCCACATCTGAAGGGAGGGTAATTATCAGAGTTCCCAAACAAAATTTCTGTTATTCTTGACTGATCAAAGCAATACTGTTGCCTAGTGCTCAATGCTAGTACATACATAAACAATTCATAAAGCAGCCAGTGCAGGGGATATATTTATTCTCTTTAAAGTAGTAAAACACAAGTTTTGAAAAATTCATGGATGTATTTTTAGAGAGAAGTAAATAAGAATGTGTTTTTTGCTTGAGACCTGAGGCCAGTTGTGCTTTAAAATGTATTTTATAGTCACCACATCAAACTGAAAAGAGATTAGATTTTATAAGTGTAGGTCAGAGTTGAGATGCTCTGATACAGCTGCAGGCAAGTGGTTCCTGACTCCAGCCAATTCCATTAATCCTTTATTTCCATATGCAACAAATTCATTACTGACAAAATGAACCCAAAGTAAAAACGTTTTGTAGTTGAAATTATGTCAGTTTAATGTAGTGTCTGTACCTGGCAAAACAAGACAGTATTTAAGGATTGAATCTTCTCATATAATTTTGGTTTTGGGAAATGAATAGTTTAATGAAATTCACCCATTTCCACCTTTTCTTTCCTTCTTCTTGCACAAATCTCAGTGCAATGATGTTGTTAATTTAACTATTTGTGGGACTTTTTTAAGTACATTGTGGCAATGTAAAAAAGTTAAAATTCAACGTAATTCCATATCAAGAAAACTCAGGGAGGGTGTGTTACCATTTGCAAGTCAAATAATTTACATGATCATTCAAAGTTTTTCAGCTGTAAATCTGAGTATTCCCTCTACCATGCCACTGCTTTCAGAGGGAATTGCTAGTTTCAAAGAAAAACGGCTTTATTAACTGTGCAGAACAGTTAATGAAAACTCCAGTGTTTGGGCTTATTACAGAACTTTATAGTGAATACAGTCCTATAATTATCATTTAATAGAGTTTCTTTTTACTGAGTCCTAAAAGTAATCACATATTGCAGTAATCTGAAAAACATAATCACGTTCCACATCCTATTAATAGCCCACTGTGTTACCAAGTCCTCAGCTGGGACTGTCTTCCATAGAAAACATGAGATAATGGCTTAGCACATGCTGGGATAAAACACTGAATTACTTTTGCACTGTTTCCTCATATTATACCACACAAATAAACAGTGCAGTGTTGGCCAGGGCTCTCTTCAATTCTGCTCCCATTGAAGTCAGGGCTTCGAAAGAGCAGTGGAGGCTCGTGACACTTCACAGCAGAGAGACAGATCTCTAATAAATGGATTTCCTGCTTTTAATCCTGCTGGGTCCTAAACTGAGATGCCCTTTGGTTGGGCTCACTCACCTTGTGTGGCAGCCAGCCTTGCTGGAAGGGCTGTGATCACCTCCAATACACAAAGCCTGAAATTAAATTGGTGAGTCCACTAAAACCAGGGACTAAAATCCACTTTTTAAACAGAGTTTTGCCCTTTTAAAGAAGAAATTTTGAAACATATGAACAATAAAGTTAGAGGATTTTGCCATGGGTTATCCATGGAAATTCATGCTGCCTGGGAATGGTTTTTAGGCAGCTAGATCCCTGAAATTGTTTATTTTATTGCTGAATCAGCACTCCCACTCACAGAGGTGATGGTGAGCCAGCTCCTTTAATCTAGAATCCTCCTTACACAATATATATGTTAACAAGCCCCCAAAATCTAAGCCTGTACATAGAGGAAAATTTGGAAAACTATCAATAAAGTAATTTTAAAAAGACAAAAATCAAAGGTCAGGGAGATCACCATGAAGTAAAACAATTTTAACTTCTAATTGTGAAGATTTCTGGGAGAATACAGGTGCTCTTCATTTACAACACCTTGGGATATTGGATATCCCAGGCAATAAGAGCTGGGAAAACGAGAGCTTGTGCATTTTTGGGGATGGTGTTGAGATGGTTGTTTTCTTCCTTCTGTCTTTTTCTGGACCCCCTTTGTGTTCATTAAAACTGTCAGTCAAGTCTCTCCCATATGTGTTAAGTAATAGTTTTAAGCTGGTATTGACATTTAACTTCCGTTGGCTTAAAAAATGCCATTTTATCTGGATTATAGTTATACTCCTAGGACTTGAAAATAATAAAAAAGCGAGGATGAGAATATTAGCTAGGATTATATATTATCTTTTATCTCAGTAACAGAGCTTTTTTTTTCTCTTATGGATATTATGTTTTTCTAACATAGACAGTAAAAAAATAATTAAAAAATGACCTTTTAGGCTTGATATATGGTAGTCCTTTTCAAACTTAAACCAAGCACATTGATTGCATTTTTTCTTTTTAAAAATTTATGTTAAACTAGAAATCACTTCACATTAAAACAGATAAATCAACCACTGGATCACGTTCAGCCTTTCTGTAATGTAAGTGACTGCAGTGGATTGGCCAGTCTGTAATAACTGAGTCATTTGGCATTATTTTCTTATTTCTGACTAGGAATACTATTTAAGATGAGAAAATGCAGGAAAAATAAAATATGTAATAATATATGCATAGCCAACAGACTAAATGTACTATTATATGGCATTACCTGTGTTTCCTTCCACAAGGAAGCTGTAGCTCAACCTACTATTAATGTTCATATGTTTTGCCACAAGAATAATCTGTCCTATTGTGATTTTTCATTTCGTAGAACAGATCTTGGTTCTCATATCATGGAAATGAATTACTGAAAGCATTTTAGAGGACTCTGTGGAATCATTTTCTGCTGTATCAATATATATTAGTTCTAGTTAGTTGATGGGTTAATAGATATTAGATGCTATATTTCTATTTGTACCAAACTGTTCAAAGCCTATTAATTTAAAGTCTTAAAATAAGGCTCCTGATATCACTAAGGTCCTTTAAAAAAAATTGTGCTACAGTTTACAAGTTGCATGTAAATATTTAGGAGATTAGAAGGACTCTGAAGGAGATGAAGGGCACCTCCAAAAGCCACAATTAATAAGCAATCAGATCTTTATCAGCTTCTCTGTCCTTAGCGAATGTGACCATTGTGTAAAGGAGAAGTCAACAAACTGTCTTCTGCCAGCTGCTATTTTTGTGAGATTTTCACATCAAAAAAACCATGGGTGTGCCATGTCCGGGTGACCACTCCAGACATCAGGTGTGGTAGGAGAGGGGTAGATATGGGGCATGAGTTAATTTGGTATATAACAATTAGACCTTACCCAAAAATATTCACCCTTTCTGCAAAAGTCACTAGTGGGGGAGTCAGATAAACAATGCAAAAATCCTACTCATACCATAAATCCACCTGTGTCCACCAAATTTGGAGACAGTTTCAGGCCTTGTCCTACCTCAGGGGCACTGCTTGCAATGGTGGTTAATGCAAGGCAAGAATACTTGTCTTTGGGTATAATTTATTCACAAACTTCCATGGAAATAGCAGTGATTAGATCATTAGGAGAGGTTTTATGATTTGCATTATTAAATTCTGGAATTTATGCTGACTCTTCAGGAGGAATATGATTAATCTTCTGCAGCACCCTAAGGCAGGAGTAAAGTGAGTACCATGGAGGTGAATAGCCCTCCCTTAGTAGACAAAAGAACTGTGCTCTTTTTATTTATTTTTTTGTTGCTTTCTGTATTACAGTGAAAAATAAAGAGCATGGCAAGCCAGAAAACCTTCTGTGAAGTAAATCCTCAACCTAAACTAGTTTTTGAAAGTCTGAATACCATGGATGTGATTGTTTCATTTTATTTACTTTGGGATGTTTACAATTCTTATAAGCTTTGGTTCAGTCTGAGCTGGGAAACACGGAGCACAATAAAGGAGCACTGTTGGTGTTTCCCAGTCTCTATCCAAAGTGGCTTTGAGTGGGAAGCACTGGCTGCCGCAGCCCTGGGTGTCATCTCACACACTTCCCTTTCAAAGCCTTTGTTCCAGGAAATTTCAAGATCTATCCAAAATGACCTGTGCTGCGGTGGCAGCTTGATTTCTGTCCCCTGTGCCAGGAGACCCACGGCAGAACAATGGGAACAGCATCACAGAAACACTGCCAGGAGTTGGACTTAATGGGGCCCTTCCAACTCAGGATATTCTGTGTAACTCTTGGTTATAGCCACGTAACTCAAAATGTGCCCAGACATGCTGTGCATGTATGGTCAAGCTTTCTGAATTCTGGCTTGGGTAGTTCAGGTGATAAACAGGCTCTAATAAAATACTGCTTATGAAAGAGGTCAACACCAAGGCTCAAATCTTCTAATAAACACAAATTCTGGCTTTTCTTTTGGTGGGAGTCTCATTAAAACAGCCCATTTCAGTACAGATTTCTAACATGCCTGTAGCTGTGACTTCAAGAAAAACACATCAGGGAGATTTGTTTTTAACCTTCCACTGAATGTTTTAATTCTGGAAGGAGACTAAAACCAGCTCAAACACCAACAGGAAGACCCCATTCAGTCTGGTAGTTGAAGAAATATTGTTTCTCAAGAAGTTTATGGGATGCTGACAGGAGGTACTAACAGATATTATCTGTGTTCCCTCATCACTGTGCAAAAATTAAAATTGAGTGAGATACTGGATGAATTAAATATAATAGTCCAGTTGGTTTTAGATCATTAGGAAGGTGACACTTCGTGCTGGTTTATTGCTGAAATAATGCTGAAGCATCGGAAAATCAAGAGGTGTTCAGCAAGGCATATTTTTTAATACTAAGAGGATGACTGTGGAAAAAGTAACGGTGACTCTCTCTCCCCCTTACACAGACAACACAGCAAGCGTTCTCGTCAGGCGTGAAGGATTCAGTCGCCAAAAGCAGGATTTATACCTTCTTCCCATCGTGATAAGTGACGGTGGGCTGCCCCCCCTGAGCAGCACCAACACCCTCACCATCCGTGTGTGTGGCTGTGACAGCAGTGGCTCCCTGCTGTCCTGCAATGCTGAAGCCTACATCCTCAATGCTGGGCTCAGCACCGGGGCCCTCATCGCCATCCTCGCCTGCATTGTCATCCTGTTAGGTAAAAAAAGGCCTTTCCTTGTTGTTCTTCTCTTCTTGTTCGTGTTAAAAAGTTAACCCTGTCTTCAGTTCCAAGATGGATGGATAAACCTTAATTTTGTAGCTGTTATTATTACAGGGGGTACTAATCTGCCTGGCTGGGGGAAGGTTTTGGGCTGAGCTATGCACAGCCTTCCAGTACCTGAGTATAGCCCACAACAAGCATGGAAGAGACTATTTCCAAGGGCCTGGACGGACAAGACAAGGCCAGTGTGAATGACAGAGAGCAAGTTTAAATAGGATATTGGGAAGAAATTCTTCCCTGTGAGGGTGGGGAGGCCCTGGCACAGGCTGCCCAGAGAAGCTGTGGCTGCCCCATCCCTGGAAGCGTCCGAGGCCAGACTGGAGCAACCTGGGATAGTGGGAGGTGTCCCTGCCCATGGCAGGGGGTAGAACACGATGATCTTTAAGGTCCCTTCCAACCCAGGCCATTTTATGATACTTTGATAGCTGCAATAGCAAATATCAATGAATTTCTCTAGGAGTACTTGGAGAACGTCCTTTTGTGGCCTAATACCAGTTAATCAGGGACACTGTTTAAAGGAGGTCATGGCACACAGTTCTAAGTTTTGTGATCTTCCCTGGATGACAAGCTCCTTATTGAGGTCAGCCAGGATTAATGGCTCCTGTCAGCTATTCCCCTTGAACCCTCTTGTGTTTAAGACAGATGAGTGACTCAGAAGACCTGCTCTTAAGAATGTGCTGTAAAGTGTTTCCTGATGATTTGAAAATATTTTTATAATATTTTTTAATTTGCCCATAGTAATTTATAGTGTTTCTTTTCTTGTATCTTTTAAATCTGTTTTATAGAGATGGGAAAGAACACAACAACACAGACGTGTTTGGAGGTGTTGCTTATAAAAATTCCAGTTTAATGAAAAAGACTTGTGGAATTATAGTTATGCTTTGGGCATCCAGGAGACAGTAGAGTCACCTTTGTTTTGTTGGAGATATTCTTGTGATTGGGCTGCACAAAGGCAGAGTCACAGTGCTCCTGCCGCACTGGGAGCCCACAAATTCCTTCCTTGAACCAATGCTGCAGTAATGAGCAATTAGTGAGAGCAGTGGCATGCAGCCCAAAAGGGAAGTTTCAGATCAGTGTGTTCAGTTCTGTGTACAAACCCCACCGCTTTTATGCATCAAGGTGTGCCAAAAATGCAGATATTGGCAACCATCGATGATGAACCACAGCACCAAAGCTGAGGGTTCAGCGAGCGCAATAATCTGTTTATAATGGAGCTGCTGGTTGAGAGTACACTCTAACTCGCTACTTTTTCCCCCCCTCTAGTCATTGTAGTGTTGTTTGTAACATTGAAAAGGCAGAAAAAAGAACCTCTGATCGTGTTTGAGGAGGAAGACGTGCGAGAGAACATTATTACCTATGATGACGAGGGGGGAGGCGAGGAAGACACGGAAGCCTTTGACATTGCTACTCTGCAGAACCCTGACGGCATCAATGGATTTATTCCTCGCAAAGACATCAAACCTGAGTACCAGTACATGCCGAGGCCGGGGCTGCGGCCGGCTCCCAATAGTGTTGACGTTGATGATTTCATCAACACGAGGATACAAGAGGCTGATAATGACCCAACTGCTCCTCCTTATGACTCTATCCAGATCTATGGCTATGAGGGCAGAGGCTCAGTGGCTGGTTCACTCAGCTCCTTAGAGTCAGCGACAACAGATTCTGATTTGGACTACGACTATCTACAAAATTGGGGACCTCGGTTTAAGAAACTTGCAGACTTGTATGGCTCCAAAGACACTTTTGATGATGATTCTTAACAATAAAGTTTAAGATTTGGCCTTAAGAACTGTGTCCGATGTTCTGAAGAATCCAGAAGAAATGTTAGCAGGTATTTTTTTAAAAATCGAGAAAAAAAAAATCTCATTTAAACATTTAAGTTTGACAGAGAGGATTCCTTTGATAAAAAAGGACATAAAAGTGGTAAATACTGTGAAGTACCTTTTCCTACAAAAGGCAAATCTAGAAGTTGGCTGCCAGCTTCACTGAAGGAAAAAACCCACTTAAGAAATACAAAATATTTAAATGAAGGAAAATGCTAAAAGCGAACCTACAAACAAGGGAAATCTTTTATGTATTATGAACATCTAAATCTTTTACATCAAAGAAGCTTCCACAAATTAGAAAAGATAACAGTTCTGAGCTGTAATTTCGCCTTAAACTCTGGACACTCTATACGGTAGTGCATTTTTAAACTTGAAATATATAATATTCAGCCAGCTTAAACCCATATGATGTATGTACAGTACAATGTACAATTATTATGTCTCTTGAGCATCAAACTTGTTACTGCTGATTCTTGTAAATCTTTTTGCTTATACTTTCATCTTGAACTAATACGTGCCAGATATAAAAACTCTGTCTTGTTGCAGTGGGAGGAGCCCTATTTCTATGTCATTTTTAATGTATCTATTTGTACAATTTTAAAATTCTTATTTTAGTATACATACAAATATCAGTATTCTGACATGTAAGAAATGTTACAGCATCACACTTATATTTTATGAACATTGTACTGTTGCTTTAATATGTGCTTCAATATAAGAAGCAGACTTTGAAATAAACTGATTCTTTTTTAATTCTTGTTCTGGTTATTAAGCATATAAGGAAAAACATAGTGTTTCTAATGTCCCATTTATAGTTCTGACTAATTTACTACAATTGTGACCTTTTAATAGCCTTATTTATTATGTGTTTGTAGTTGGTTTGTTGCCTTGTTAAGTGATTATTTAAAAATCAAGTACATTTTACAAATGTTTTTTAGAGTAAAACAAATGTAATGTCTGGTGAACATTTTGTACCCTCTCTATCTACAGCTTGTGGCTGCTCCCAGAACACAGTAAGAACCGTCATATAACACTACTGTGTTTTCTGGATTAAATTAAGTGTAGTACTTTTCAATATTCCCCGTGTAATATGCATTTATCTTATATCTTAGAAATTCCAGAGGTCTCAGAAGTGACTTTGTAGGTGGACAGGAGTGCCCTGGTCTTACAATGTACTCCAGGTTTATGAGTTTCCCTATCTGTGCTAAGCTTCTGCAGGTTCTAGAGACTTAAACCTGACCCAATTTAGCTGAAAGTTCCCTAAAGACTGTTCTACCTGACAATTACCTTACCTGAGTAGTAATTAAGATTCCAGCACTTACTTCTTTTATTTCCTTTGATTTTGTTTCCTTTTGTTTTGTTTTCCAGTAGAATAGCATCGTCTGCAGATAGGAAGACATTTTAATTTGTGACGACAGAAATACGGAGTTCTTTCAGAGTTGGTCTTTGCAATGTATGTTTTTAATCGAAAAAATGATCTATAACTTTTTTTATATTAGTTCAGAAGGAGCCAGGGATTGGATTATGTTCTGTGCATCAACATTTTCTGCATCCGTGTACAGCTGTGCTTTGCTGAATTTAATATAGCTGGCTGTTTAGGGGCAGAGATCAGCAGCTGCAATATGGGAAGAGGCAATAAATAGAAATGATACATTTTCCTCCTGCTCATTTTACAGACCCTGGCCTTCCTTTGCAGTCAGGTACCAAACTGCTTGATCTGAGAGGAAATCTGATTTGTTGGTGTGTTGCTTTTCTGAAGACCCCCATTTATGTAGTTAGATTAAAATTTAACTCCTTAAAATTATGACTGATGTTTCAGCTCTATATCCACAACATATTCATTTGTCCCATTATATCCCTTTGTTTTATAAGGCAGAGTTTGCTAAATCAGCAGATTTGCTCTCCAATGTTTATTGTAATATTCCACTTTATTATAGCTGTATGCATTCTATATAATTCTATAGTTTATTATTAACTTGGTTCAAATTTCTTTGGTTGTTGATTTTTCTCTGTTTATAATCCAAAGAATATTTTGCTAGATTTGCACATTTCTCCATTATAAATTTAAATAAACATGAAAAAAAAGAGAAGAAATTATTATCAATTCACAAATTAACAAATTGAAATGAAGTAAAAATAAGTGATTTGTAGGACTCCATCCTCATTGATGCTATCTGGGTTTATTTCACTTTTGAGCAAGTTTCAGAATTAATAACTGCATTTTATACATTTTTATGTTTAATTTTTAAGAAGGACATTGTCAACTACATTTTTTTAATAGTTTTAAATGCTTTGAGTTTTAGTCTCTATTGTTTGTAGCACTCTCGTAGACGCTTGGAAATAAATTTTCTTTCCCTGCTGGTTTTGTCCTTTTTCATTTGATTGGTTTTCCCCCTTCTCAGGGAACACGCAATTATTGTAGCGCTTTATTAAGTTAGGCTCGCTAATCTCAGCCAACACTTCCTCTGAAACGCTGGGAATTGCCCTCATTAGGTGTCGTCTGCAGCACCTCAGCCAAACACCGCGTTCTGGCACAGCAACAGGACGTTTATTTGTGTCAAACTTCAGCTCAGCGGCCGCGGGAGTCTCGGGTTTATAATCCGAGAGTGTCAAAATCATCCCAGCACAGCAGCTCCAGGCTGGTCCTGACTGCAGGTTGTGGCAGAGCTCCCGAGGATCTGAGCAACCTGGGAAGGGATTCATTCGCACGAGTTGCTTTAGCGGAGTCTCTCTGTCTTCCCGACTGAGCTCAGAGAAGGACTGAGCCTCACAGCCATGGAAGGCAACTGCAAGATTAATTACAACTTGAAGAAAACCCTAATTAAAGGAGGATCACCACAGCTGAGCCAGGTAAGGCAAGGGACAGCAGCAAGTGCAGGTGGTGTTTTGAACATTTTTCCCTCTTGGAAGTGCTGCCTGAGGCATCGTTTGAGGGGGATACAACAAAGCCCTTCTAAATATCATCAGTAACGGACTGTGTGACATTAACAGGAGTGGTTTTCTGTGAGCTGAGTCTATGTTTGAGCAAAAATGCAGCTCCTTGTCTGGCTGTGCATCGTCAGAACCGGCACCAGAGCGAGGCTGATGTGCTGCTACCTCCCGAGGACTCACAGTGCATCTGAACACCATTAATCAGCTGAACACCAGTCCCTGTCTGAACACTCTTCCTCATCTGAACACCATTCCTAATTTCAACACCATTCCCCATTTGAACACCATTCCTCAGCCCTGGCAAGAAACTGTTAGAAACAGTTAGGTGTGCGAGTTGCTGAGGCAACTCTCAAAACTTACACCGATAGAGAAGGGGAGGGTTTGTCTGGGAATTTTTAGATGGCCTCTGTTGTGTTCTTGCCATGATGTCAAGCAGCCCTTGATACCATGTCAAGGAGAATAAGCTTGCAAGCTCACCACCATTTCTGTGATCTTGTGTGAGATCCTGCCTCAGAGACTGCTACACTGCAGCTGAGAAAGGCTTGTAAAGAGTTTGCATCTGTTCTTGGCTCCGTGTTGTTGACTGCCTGACAAAAGAAAATGCTGAATTTTATCACGTTGCTGCTGATAAGTTCATAGAGAAAGTGAAGGATGGGAATTTAAATAAGGCTCACAAAGAACCAATCTTAGCTTTCTGGGAGCCAAAAGCCTGCAATTCTTTCATGTCTTCCCCCTTTGGCTGCATTCTCAGAATGACATGTTTTTATTGAAAGGATCAGCAAACAGAAACATAGGTAGGCCCTGTGCAGGTTTCCCCTTTGGCCACTGGTCTAAATACGGAGCTACTGTAACCAAAGCTGAAAAACTGGCACCAGTAACACATTCTGTATTGGGGGGGGGGGGGAGGGAGGAGAAAGAGAGAGATAAGAAAAAGGAATGGCTTGAGAAAGTGAATGAGCGAGTTTGTCAGGGTGAATGAGCTGCAGGTCTCTGGAGCTCTGCTGCTGTATTTCATTGGGCCTGAGACTGGAGCTCAACCAATTTGACCCAGTTCCATGCCCTAAATGTTAGTGGACAAGTTTTCCACTATTTAATATCATTGATCTCTACATTTGATAAGGAAGGGTCTTTCAAACCTGACCAAGCTGAACTGGCTACAATTTTAGCCAATTCCCATTTATGGATTCATAGTCATTTGAAAAACTGCTGTGTTTCTGCACAAACTACTGGGCCTTGCCTGCTCACCAACTTGAGTTCTGTAGTTGGTACTCTGTCCCTTAATTAACTGCAGAACCCACTCCAAAATTAGACCTCCTGCCTTGCCATAGAGCTGAGGAGGTGCAGAGGCTGCACGTTCACTCCCAGGCAGAGCTTTGCCATGGACAACACAGTAATGTCATGTGTGTGTGTCCACAGTGGACGTTGCCAATGTCCCTGGATAGAGGTGGTGAGTTATACAGGCAATTGCTTGCCTGTATGGGGGTCTCTGCAGAGTACATGGAGCCTTTCATGGTTCTTCATCGAAACAAAACACGGAACACAAAGAAGGAGAGACTTGCTTGGAGTGTGTGTGACTCTCAGTCTTTCCAGGTCAGACAAAGGTCCTTCTCAAGAGTATTTCAGACTTTCAAGCCAATTTGTTTTCTATAAATAGTTAAATTTAACCAGGTCAGGAAATTGAACTTGAAATTTTCAAAGTCCTTGTGAGTTCTCTAACTGCCATCTCAAAACCTGATAGATTTTTAGTTTTCTTTTCTGTAATTGCTTAGTCCATTTGCAGTAGCTCATACAACATCAGGAACAGGAGCAGCTGAAACACCAACATGGAAGGTGGGCAAAGCAGCTCATGGAGGGCGGGGAAATCTGCTGTAGATTGGCAAATTTAAGCTGATGATGATGGGGATAATTGTCCTATACCCCATATTGCCAGGAGGTGAGAAGGAATAGACACATCTCTTGTCTGCATTTCTTTTTCCGTTTATGTTTGTAAAATCAGGACCAATGTCTAATTATTCAGCTGTCTAAGTTTAGAAGAAGAATTTATCTGGACTCCTCTTGGCTAAGGCTGTTTGTGAGACTCTTGGTTACAGGGGTGCTATTTTAAAATAAATCCAAAGAAAAGCTTAAATGTTCAATAGCTTTAAAACTAGAATGAGAAAAAAAACCTTTGTAGGGTTTTTTAAAAATCTTTCCCCTGAATTTTGAGACATGCCTTGCATTTTTGGTGGTTAGTGAAAGAGGCTTAGACTTTGTGACTGCTTTGGACTGAGGTTACTGATTGCTTTCCCTTTTTTTTTCTTTCAAACAAGGGAAAGACATGTTTATTTTAATTGAACAAATCCATATGCTGTTCCCCAGGCCTTTCTGCAAGTGGAAGGTTTGTTTTGTTGTTGTTGTCTTCTTTTCCAACCTAAATCATTCCATGAGTCCATGACTCACTGCATTGGCTGCCAAGGCAAATCTCCTCCAACTATCACCAGCAGGACTTGCAGACACTTCACTCCTCTCCCTTGTGAAATATGAAGCACTTTTGTATTGTTCTTTCTGATATATGGGGGGGGGGGGGGGGAAGAGGGGGGG
>VXBA01001096.1:1720070-1847443 GCA_013399895.1 Serilophus lunatus | reverse complement strand
AAAAAAAATATTAAAAAGACCCTATGTTTATTATTTTTGAAATCTCCTGTTTTTCAGCTCATCAGTTTAGTAGGTCTGGCTCACTGCTTTTATCTCTTGGGGTTGGCACTTTGGAAAGCAGATTTCATTACAATAAAAGAACAGGTGTCATTCATATTCTTAACATTTTTTTTTATATCACTGCATAACATACATCTGTCTTACTGCTACAACACAGAGCAGAAGCCCTGAGCACTATTTACTGATTATTCCACACCATTTTTCTTAAGAGCAGGACTGTTCCCCTGTTCTGATCAAACTGTAATTAACACAGTGATAGCATCACTGTAACACTGTACAATTCTTATTTGGAATAATGTTTAGTGTGTACTGCTGCCCTTTGCTGTCAAAGTATTACTGTGTGTTTTGGCACAGAGATATCTGCATTTATATATCTTCTACCAATTTTACAAAGGTTTTATAAGGCTTAATGAATGGAAAACGCTTTGAAAAGCTGTAGATAAAAGGCAATTTTGAAGGCAGTCATTAGTAGTAAATACCCTCATCAAAATTTCTCTTGCTAATCCTTTCTGCTCTGGCTGTGCTGACAGACCATTCCTCCAAGGTTATTCTAATGCCAACTTCCAGACACAACTCTGAGGTGTGGAAGAGTTGTACTCACAGCCTTCCTGGCACAAATGTCACCCTCTTCCAACTCTGATCAGTCGAAAATGTGCCACCTCCACACTACAGATCAATGGCAAAAAGAAATCCATGGACTTTCTAAAGAGTCTCACCATTAAAACTAATATTGTGTAACTGGAAATCAACTGCCTCAATTAATAGGAATATATGGCTTCATTTTGTAGGAACAACCTTTACATTTGCAAGTTCGCTGACAGATGGGTTCCCACTGGTGCTATAATTACACCATGCCTAAAAGTCATCATTAGTTTAAAATGTGGAGGTAAGGTTGCTCTTTTTTTTTTTTTTTTCAATAATGAACAGCCTTGTGCTGCCTACAAGTCTTTTCTTTTAGCATCATTCCATTTCTTTCAATGGAACTCATTCATTTAGTTCACAGTTCCTCCAGTGGCAGCTACATCCCCCTTGGCGTCAGCATGGGAATTCCAGGCTGACAGCAGTACCTGGGAATTGCAGGCTCACAAAAGTCCTCTTTAAAATGGTCTGTAATTGGCAGACAACGGTGCATTGTTGTTCCTCAGGTCCAGGGTAATGTCCTTTCCAGCTGTAACCAAAACTCTGCGCCCCAATAGTCCTCTCCTGCAAGAAGGGAACGGGAATGGGAAAGTTTAACTCAGGTGGGAGGTTAATTGAGACTTCAAGAAATGAACACAGACATTGATGGTAACGTGGGGACAGTGATTATCAGAGAGGAGAGAGAAAAAAGCCCTAACTGCAGTTAGTTACCAAAATTTGCAGAACAAAGGTCATTTTTAACAGCCATTTTTCTGTGAGACGCTCATAAAAATTGTGGCACCTTGAGCATTTAGCTGTGTTTGATCCAGAAATTGCCTTCAGATTAAGTTTTTCCTCACTTTAATTTTAAAAAAATGTTAATTTGTCAGAACATTTTTTTAAAGTTTGGAGGGTGGACAGGAAGGTATTTGAAGTTACTAGATGATGAAAGCATTTACCCTGATCTGCAATGAACACTTCATTTTGGATTTCAGTATTCCAAGAACACTCTTGTATAGTTTACCTGAATTTGAAATAAACTTCCAAATGAAAACTTATGCAAATGGGAACAGGGAGATATGTTTAAAATCTGTCAAAACTAAATGTTTTGATTTTTGTAAAGGATTGTGTTTTTCTTTTTTGGGGCCATGAATATTTCAATAGAAGCAATATGTGATTTAAAAATGTCCATCAATGTCAAGTGTCTACATTTGTCACACAGCTCTAGTAAACTGTCTTTTGGTTGTGCATTTTGATAGCTGTGGGTTTTGTAGATCCTCTAACCATTTTCTTTCCTCAAACATTCTCTTTAACTCTGAATTAAAACCCCACAGTCACATTTCCAAAGAAGCAGTTGAGAGGCAACAACTCAAATCAGAGAAATGGCGTTGAGTGCAATTACATGTCCTCACCATCCCGCCTAATACCTACCAAAGTCCTGGAGATCTTAAAAACATTTGAGTTTGAGATAAGTGGGGATGAAAAAGCTTTTTTTTTATTGAGCTACTCATGATACTCCAAACTAGACAACACCAATCAGCCTCCACTACCTGCCTGTCACTCTCCCTATGAAACAATTGTCTCCTATTATTTATTAAATGATCTGTACTGGTCACTTTTATGTCTTCTCTCTCTTCTCAGGCAACTACCCCTTGGTCAACAAAGCACCTGAGGGAGTTGTGTCCCTGTGGTACAAAGGACTGCTGTTGTAATGATGCTTTGAAGGTCAAGCCTGAAACTGATTCATTTTTGAGTTTGGAAAGGGCCATGTCAGCATCTTCTCGCACTATCTTCCGAGGTGTGTATGATGCTCTTTCTAAGTGGGCTTGAAATACCTTAGTCTCTGGTTCTCTTCTCTTTGCTGTTAATTATTTCTTGAATCCACTTGACTATTATTCATTTCACTTTCTGTGTGTCGCAGAGAGGATTAAAGCAGCCGGGCTGGAGGGAGGAAATGTTCCTACTGTGAGGAAGGGCAGGCAGGGAAGTGCTGTGCTGTAGGAGGACATCACACAGCCAGGCACAGGCACAGGCACAGGCACAGGCACAGGCACAGGCACAGGCACAGGCACAGGCTGGGTGTAGGATCCCACAGGAGCTGAGCTTACCCTGGGAGGAGCTGTAGGAAGGGAAACGTTCATGATTCATCCTGAGTGTGTGAAATATTTACGTGCACAGTCTGTGTACCCCTGATTAACTCAGTCTGGAAGATGTGCCCTGAGCTGGTTGAGCCACCGGAATACTCCTCTATTTTCTAGAGACCGCTTTTCAATTAAATGCTGTCGTTTGCTTTGGTGCACAGATCTCTACCCCCCTGCAAGCTTCACCCAGCTCCCTGTCTGCTCCTCGGGAGTGCTTCCCCAGCCCACACACACTTCCCTCCCGTTATCCCGGGCTGCTCAGCCTCGCAGCACACTAACCTACATCTCCCTGAGCTCTCCAGCCTCCCACACACATCTCTGCTCACAGTCTGCCCCAGTCGGGAGCTGGGAATGCTCTCCCTCCAGGAGAGCACAACAGACATCCCTTTGACCAGATCTCACCCGGTATGTCCAAGGAAAGTCCCTGAGGCCAGTCATTAGGCAGTGTTAATTATGGCAATCAGCCTACTCGGTCTGACCTAATTATAAATAATTAGCTTATCCCTTTATTTCCAAGCCTCTTCCCTAGTGAGATGGTACTTTTAAGATTTCTAAAGTGGTAAAACTCCCCTCAAAGACTTCTTTCCAGCAGCAGCAACCTTGACATTAAAGGCCTAATCTGTGAGAAAGGCATGGCCAACATCTCATAGACCTGGGTAAGAAGGTGCCCTTCCTTCCTTAAGGAATTGCAAACCTTAATTCATAAGCTACTTCGCTGCTGTAGGGTAGCGAGTTGGATTTTTAAAATTGCTGTAGGCACCAAAATGCCACTAGATGCCTATTTGCCTAATAAAAATATTTCTTTTTTTTTGTAAATCTTGTGCTTTTGGATTACAGTGATGCCTCTCAGAGCTATTGTGGCAAAGATAGTGAGCATGGCACAAACTCTCATTATTGGCAGTCGTGCCCAGTTATGCCCAGTAGCAAATAAGGACAGTGCTCACAATACCCTCTTGCCATAATTTAACACCAAAGTGGTAAAAGGTATTTTTTTCAGTGAATGAATGTTATATTATTAGTTTTTCTGCTTCAAGCAGCAAAGACTTTTCTCTTTGTCTGTCTCTAATTGGATATTTATTATCCTTCATCTGTTAGAAGACCGATTCCATAAGAAACCAGGTTAGAAACCATTTTGGAAATGGGTGCTGCACACGTGGGTTGTGTGGGATCTCTTAGGAATAATGCACTTGATGGAATGTTGAATCCTTGTAACCTCAAAACATCTCTCCAAATGACTCTTCCAATAAAAGCTCTTTGAGGAGCTTTCTATATTCTCCTTCCTGGCTCAAAGAAACACTTTTTCTTGAGTTCCTGATTTTTACTTATGTCCATATCTCCATGTCAAGCAAGATAGGCCTGACATTTCACCTTTTTTACTGCAGCTATCCCTCCAAAGACACCAGTTACTACAGCTTCCTGTGTAACAGAGCACCCATGGGATTAGGGACTTTTAACCCCTGTCTCTAGACTTTGTCACCACATCTGGGGGAGGCTTTAGGTGTTTCCCCTTTCCAGAGTCCATGCCAAGCACAAGTTTATATTGTCATGCACTGATGGACCTTCCCCACTGAAAAGGACACGGTTAAACCCAATCAATGATGTCAGCCTATGATAATTTTGAAATAATTCCCCTTCCAAAGATTTGTGCTCCTGGCTCATTTGTGGTAATGCAAAGTACTCCCCAATGTGTCAAAATTTCTTACTTTGAATACTAACTCAAAGCTCATTAAAGCCAATTTATTTTTCCCCTCCAATGATTCCCAGGTTCTCTGAAACAAACCCGGTTTACAGAATTCTCCCAAGGCTCTCTTGTGCCTCTATTTGCAAACGACATTTGCAAAGTTTAAAGTCCCCTTTGTTTCCATGCACAGCATTTACCAATAGTTAGATCTGTAAATAACAAAGCTCTCTGCTTGGTCAGGAAGGCATTTTACTCAAGAAAAGTATTCCAATGACTTCAAATGGGAACTGACTGCAAAAATACTACTTGCTCTATCCCATGAATTCTGAGCACAGGCTGGAGGGAACATAAATTTAACCTATAATGCAATCTTTCAATTTTGGGAAGCATGTGATTCTAGACTCTTCCAAATTCATGGCACTGGGATAAATGGATGACTGAGCACTTGCTCTGTTTTACATGGAAGAAGTGTTCTTGGATCATGCAATCCACATTGTTAAAAACGATGTTTTGTGTCAATTACCGCAAACAGCACACATTTGCTGACCAAACTATTCTAACCAGTGTACCTGAATTTCCCTTATGCCACTACAATGTGAGCATTATTTTAACTAAATAAGGTCTGTAGTATTACATGTTTTGGTCATACTGCTGTAATAGACAAGAGCAATTTGTTCAGCATAGCAAATTACAGAATCACAGAATGGGTTGGGTTTGAAGGGAGCTTAAGAATCATCCCATTCTGCCCTCTGCCATGGGCAGGGACACCTCCCACTATCCCAGGTGGCTCCAACCTGGCCTTGGACACTTCCAGGGATGGGGCAGCCACAGCTTCTCTGCCCAACCTGTGCCAGGGCATCATCACCTTCACAGGGAACAATTCCTTCCTAATACTACCCTACAGTTCCCCTCTGTCAGTGTGAAGCCATTCCCTTTGTCCTGTCACTCCATCCCCTGATGAACAGCCCCTCTCTGGTTCCCTGTAGCCCCTTCAGACCCTGGAAGGTGCTGTGAGGTCCCCACCCAACCTTCTCCTCTCCAGCCTGAACAGCCCCAGCTCTCCCATCCTGTCTCCACAGGGGAGGGGCTCCAGTCTCAGCAACTTCGTGGCCTCCTCTTTGCTCTAGCAGCTCCATGTCCTTCTTATGCTGGGGACACCAGAACTGCTCACATTATTCCAGGTGTGGTCTCATAAGGACAGAGCAGGGGGGGAAAAGAGGGGGAGAATTATCCCCCTCGACCAGCTGGACAAGGTATGATACATTTTGTTGACATAAAAGAATGAATAAACGAAACCTTCATGACAAAAGCCCTCTGTTATGAATGATAAATTAAACTATACTTTCATTCCTCGGTGGATTCTTATTCTTGCTTTTATTCTAACCCTTTAACATCATCTGTCTTGTCTCTTGTTTTTACCTGAGTAGTACAAAACGCTCCTTCCCTGTATTGCTCCCCTTTGCAGCCCATTATCCTGCCCCAGAGGGAGCTGCTGCCTATCTCCCGTTCCTTGCAGGAATTCCTCCGTGCTGCTAACCTTTGCCTGGCCGGTATAAAGCACTGCTCTCTGGCTGCCTCTTATCTCTCTGATCCAGGCAGAGGTGTCAGAGTGTCCCAGGGAGCCATTAATCAATGGGCCCCCCCCTGTGCCATCAGCTCTTTAGAAGCTCTCCGTGAAACTGGAGTGCTTCTGGAGGTCTGGAGCAAACAGCACAAGAAGCTTTTACCACCAATACCTTTCATAGATCATCTAACCTGATTGATGATAATACTGAGGATGAAATATTTATGGGTTGGAAGCATGGGGAAGTTTTGAAATATATATTTTAAATCTATATGAGAGGAGTAATGTCAAAGCACGTAAGAAGCTTTACGCTGTGGGTTGGAGAAGGAGTTCTGACCTGCTGTAACAGCCATCTTCATTCTCTCTTCATTTCTTCCCCATTCTTTCATTATTTTATATAAAGTGCACACTCATGAAGTTAAAGAAATGGAACATAAAAATCACAGGTGAAATAGAAGACAGAAGTTGTCTCAGGCTTTTTGTCCATTTAAGCATTAGAAATAAGAAAACAACCTGTCATGTTTCATGTTGCTGAAGTAGCACTTAAGGCAGATACTATATATACATCACAACAATGAATAATTCACTATGACCATATTATCCAGGGCTATGATCTCACATTCTCCTCCTCTTCCCATAACAAATGCAAGGACCCACCATGTCTGAGAGTTTGTGGCTGAAAGATCCAGAGATATAGAAGAAAAAGAAATGGAGAAACATCTATTAGCAAATCAATCCTTTCCATCAAAAGGCATCATCTCCTCACACAAATGCTGAACGTGCAGGAGGAAGATTTAACCTCATACCTTTAAAAAATATCCCATGAGCTCCTCACAGTGTTTGGGATGTCAATACACTTAAAGGATTTTTAGCCAAGTAGGCCAATTTCAGTGTTATGTTGGTACAGATGCTGCCTTCCATCCTAAACAGGCCAAACACTGCTATTATTATTCATTCTATTTACCTTAATGACAGCAAAGAAGTACTTGTGCAAGGTTAAAGTGTGTTTCATTCCCTCAGAAGATTAGTGACATTTCTATAATCTAAAATGTGAAGTCCTACATATCCTAGATATGAAACCTGACAGCATAATCTTTTATTCCCATTCTAAGCAACAACTTGCATGAGTGAGCGTTCTCAGGATTAGTTGCATAGTTCAGAAATGTCCAGGGCTTGTTTAGGATTAACAGACTGAAGAAACAAGGCATTTTTAAATTAAACTGCTGGGGTTTAAGGAATGTTTCCTTAATGGGTCATCACAACCTTTTTCCTGACTGAATGGATTTTTCTAAACCACATTGTATTGAAAAAGTCTTTTCATGTCAGCTAAAAATACAAAGTATTTGGCTACATGATCTACATAAATCAACCACAGAAACACTACTGAATATAAGAATTTTCTTCTGTGGAGGCCAGCATAAAGTCTGTGCCCTACATAAATGTTCCTGGCAGCTGTTTGGAAAGACTGATTTCACCTACCATTATGAATTTAGACCCAAAATACCGACTGTATGAATTAATTGCTTCCATAGGTACCATTAATTTTCTTGCCCGCCCCTTTCTTTATGTGAGATCAAACTTCAAAAAGTGAACCTAGGAAACAAAACACTGACACTTGAACCGTGGTCTGATGGCACCTGGGGTCTCTGGGGTCCCTGAAAACACGATGGACAACCAAGCCATAGATTGAGGCACCCCTAGTTGGGAGCGTTGTTGCTGGGAACACAACACACTCCCTTCTATTTTGGTTCAATTGCATTTCCCTCCACAACCTTTGATCTTATAAAAGGAATTTGAAAAGGCTTTCTGCATAACCCAGAAATAATTTTTCAGTTCTAAGTGCTCTGAGAGCTCTCCAGCTCCAATGGCCCTGCAGCGCCTGCTGTGTCTAATTCCCAGCCCATGTGGAGATCTCCTTTTCCAGCATTCCAGACATTGTTTTGGTAGAAAGCTTCCAGCACCCGCTTATCTACAGAGAAAGATCTGCCCATCTGGCATCCACAGCAGCTCCCTGTGAGATCGTGATCTTTCAGGGAAAGGCAAATAGTAGGATCAGCTTCATGGGGACAAGTAAAGCAGAGCATTCTCCCTGTCTTTCCTGACTTTGGGGAGCTCATTTTTTAACATCAACATTCACCAGGGAAGTCTGGTTTTAATACAGGCAGATAGACAGTGTGATAAACTCGGCAATGTTATCATGAGGAGAGCAGGCCCAGATTTATCTTCACATGAACATAGTTTTGGTCTTTCAGCAAAGCATTTAAAACTGGGATTTGGGTAAGCACCACGTGTAACTGTCTCGTGGGCCCGGGTCTGGGACTAGAGAATTTTGACTCAACATCTCCCTGGAAGCAAAACACTGGGTGTCAAAAAACTCTCTTTGTGTCTGGCTAAAGATCAATCAGATCAGGAAAGGAGCTGATTTTCAGAGCTGGTAAAACCAGAGTAAAATGGAGACAAGTGGGAATGCAGGACTTCGACAGGCTTAGGAATACTGAGGCCCAAAGAGACGTGCACAAGGTCACACATCATTAGGTGACAAGGACAGGGCAAAAAGTTTGGGCTCCTACACCCTACTGTTCTAGCTCTGCAAATAAAATATTTATTCATATATCAATAATGCTTGTGCTCATCGAGTCATGTTGAGGTCTATAGATCTCAGCATTTTTCCTAAAGCATATAGGTTTTGGTTTCTTTTTTTAGACCAAGCTAAAAGTTTTGGCCAGAGTCTTTTTATTTGTGGTGGTCAGACATCAATACTGAAGTCTAATTGGATCTTGCACATGAAAGAATACATTGCCAACTAAGCAAATTCTTGAATCAGAAATAGTAATATGCTTATCTAGTGCAATTAAAGGTTTGAATGGGCTATCTGATGTCACATTACTCTAGAAAACATTCCATCAAAAACTTTCCCTTCAGGTTAAAATATTCTCACACAATATTATCATTATCAAAATATTTACATATTTACTAAAATATTCCTAAGTTCAGACATGTGCCTTGAATTACGTCTATTACAAAATTCTGAGTTTTGCCTTCCAATTTTACTATGGATAACTTATGGTTAAAGATCTATTTCTAAATGGATTTTCCTCAGTTCACGTTTATATTACAGCTCTGCAAGCTTTGTTACATGAAGCCTAAGGAGTTATAGTTGAATAGAGAGTAATTCAATCATGAGTGGAATGAGCTCCTTCAATCCTGTATCACATTGTAACCACAACCAGACTGTGCGTGCACACAAAACTTGCTGAATTCTGCAGTTTGGAAGAGAATCCTGTGATTTTGGCCAACACAGGCAGAAAATATCATGGCTTCACAGTTGTTGCTATTATATAAAGCCAAATTAGTATTACCGTTCTTTTTTTTTTTTTTTTTTTTAAGTTCAGAGTACAAGTTTTTTTCTTGAAAAAGAACAATGTGCACTTTTTCCCAAAAATATGTAGCCAGTCTCTTCTACTTACTGAAAAATCCAGGAGGAAAAGTCCTGTAACACTGTGGCTGTGACATTTTTTATGACTTAATGTCAATTTTGTTGAAATCTGCTTTAAAAATCTTTTTTTTTTCTTTTTGCATATATTTTAGCACTATTTGAATTTCTGTTGATTGGAGAGAAGTGCTTCCACAATCCTTAATTGATGTTTGAAGCTGATAAACATTTTCCACAGACTACATTTCTTCAGCAATTCCCTTTCTTTTAATTGCACTATTTCTTTTTATTGCACTGATATTTTCCATTAGTTTCTAAATGGAGCAGATGTTTTTCCATCAGTTTGGGATTTTTCCTACCAAAATATTAACTTCTCTTTCCAGTCTTATATATAATGCTTGTGGCTGGAAAGACTTAATGAAATAACTGCTCCTTCCTCAGGGTGCTGATTTCTTCCAGCCTGATGCTGGTTCGTTCCCAGAAAATTCTGTCACTGCAAAGGGATTTGATAATTAAAGTAAAAACTGGTTTTCTTTCAAAAAATATGTGATTTCTGTGGTTTAGACCTTAAGTAATATAAATCAGTACAACTGATTTCAAGAGAGAGTTGTTAACACTTGCTGAGGCTTTACCTTCTTCAGGGTTTTTTTGAGAATGCTTTTGTTCTAAGAAGCAGGAAATGAATATTCATGATACTGCCATTTAAAACTGGTTAAAAGCATTTTATAGAAATTGTTTTTCATGGATAAATAGCAGAGATTCCTCCCAACAATATTTGTTTTTTCCTCTCTGAAATCCGATCCCAAAGAAAATCTCAGATATATTTTTTTTTCACTGTTCTCCATTTATTTAGTAGAACTGTATCAGACATATCCTTCCATCAGCTATTGACAGACAAAAGGAAATAAAATTCTGATAAATTGCTCCATGATAAATTATTCTTTTGCTTGAGTCAGACAGAGTCAAGCCTTAAATTTGCTATAGGAAAGTAGAAAATGTAGTGTACTTAAAAACACTCAGAGTCATTTCAAGCTGAGCATGTATTCTCTTTTCAAAGGATTCCTTTCAAAAGGATCATCCTGAATCTACTACCACTTTCGTTGAGGACCCATTTTTCTTTTACAACTGACAAGTAATTTTAAAATAAAATATTAAAAATACACCATTGAAAAAATCATGTATCTACATAATAAAAGACTATTAGAATAGAGCAAGACTAAATCCAAATGAAATTATCAGTGTTCTTTATGCAAGATAACAAGGAGATGATTTTTCAAATGTTCTCAGCATTCTCACACATCTCTGTGTTATTGATGGCTTATATTTGGTTTGGAGACAGAACTTCAGAGGCTTAAAGCACTTTATTTTCTTTCTTGAGTCTTTACCATTCCTCTGCATTATGTTAATCAGACCTGCTTTTACACATTATAATTTTCAATTACACTTCAATTTTCTAAATGCATAAATTGTTATGGTATAATGTAAAACTCCAAAGGTGTGTGAAAATGCTGGATCAGAAAATTGTATCATAATTAATTGTTTTATAAAATACCTTCTCTTTCATTATAGATATAATGGATCTAAATACTTGAGGTGAACAGTGGGTCAGGTCATGAAAAACTGCTGAAAACAGCCTTTTTAAAAGTCAATGTATTCTAATAAATGATGATGAGAATATGAGAGTACTCCAAGCTGCTACTCACACTTGTTAAACCCAAGAGATAAAATTCCTGTGTTTTATCTAATGTTGCCGATGATTCATCAGCCATATGAAAAAAAAACAACCAAAATATAAGGCAGAGATGGGAAGAGGAAAAAGTTTGCTTTAGATTTTTAATGTTTTAAACGTGTTGTTGACATGGAAAAAGATGAACATTTTCCTACAAACATGAACTTAATTTCTCCCAAATGTGTAAATTCCTCTGTAGTGAGTATTTTGTGGCCTGCTTTTCCTGTAGTCTCATGTTATGGACTCTATACCTGTCTTTCTGTGGTTTTTATGTACTAAACTTCAGCCTTTGACAGTTCTTCAGAGCCCACTATTTTATACATGCAGAGAAAAGTTAGGGAGAGTGAAATTTAAAATATTTGTCTACAATAAACACAGGCACACATATGGTGGCTTTGAGAGAAAGGCTCATCATAAAGGTTCTATTTATTAGGGCAAAAGTTATGAGTGTGAAACTTATAGAGCTGTTCACTAAAAATATTTTGTTTATGTGTATTCAGAAGTTCCTGATAATTGAGCTAGAACAGATGAGTGTCTTGAACTCACATCAATAAATCCTGATGGAAGCTGAGGCCTGCGGAGCACCTTGTGATTCAAATTGAGAGGGAAGGAAACAAAGGGGGAACTTGGCAAAGAAAGCAGGAAAGAGGTGTTTAACAGCCAATCTCGATGGATAATCAGCCAAGATAATCTTCTTAGTATTCAAATGTGATAAAGCAGCCAGATGTTTGGGCAGGAAAAGGACTTGGAGGCCCTGGATGCAGAGAGATTTACAGGTTTTTTTCCTCCCAGTGCTGGAAGGATGTAACAGTGCATATAGTTAATATTCTTTTGCATTCTCAATAAAAAGCCTCAGCCTGGAGGAGGGGAGGGAGTTTAAGCCTTACCAAAACCACAGTTTCTTCAAAAAAAACCCCACCCATGGAATTGATTATATTGGCAAAAACACACCTGTATCAGCAGGCATTTCTAAGTACATCAGGGATATTCAGTCTGAGCAAAGCTCAGTGGAGGATTGACAAGTGATTGACTCGATTTCCTAGGATGACAAGATGATTAATTCCTTAAATTTTGGAGATAATCATTAGACAAACATACCTGATCCCTGCAACGTAAGGAAGCACACAATGAAATCCTAACCTTGGCAAAGGTGTTAGGGTGTTTTTCCTTGGTCCTTTCTCCTTAAAAACTCTGCTTTAGACATCCAGAGCCAAAGGATTCTCTGGACTCCAGTACTTGTGTTCTGCATATAAATGTCTGTTTCAAAGCTGTCCCCAATACTCTTCAGACTGTCTGGGCACTAAAATTTTCCACACTCACATTTCTGTCAGGATGAGTGTCTTAAAGGGAATAAAAACTTGGAATAGTGTGAGCAGCTCTCTTTGTGAATGAGGTAAAGATATGAGAAGAGTTGTGAACATGAAGTATTTTGATTTAATTCCAAATTTCTCCTAGACATGCTACACTTAATACAGATATCTATTGCTTCTCATAGACTATTGATACATTCCTCTTTCTTTTCTCTTGCCAATATTAGGTTTCTATATTGATTTAAATGAATGTTACATCGCGTTGATTAGTCTGTGCACCAAGATAAATCAATAAACCTCTCATTTACAAAACTTAATAAGATGGTGGAAAGAATTAATGTTGGCTGAGGTCCTTTGAATAATAAGTTATGCATTGCCATAAAAATCTCCATCTTTGAGCAAACAATCCTGATTCCATGGTGTGCAAAGCTTCCTCCCAACTATAATTATATGTAGGCCAACCGATTTTATGTATGTAGGACAACCAAAAGGAAGGTGGGTTGCAGACACTTAATTTGAAGGGTATTATTTTTAGTCCCACTAAGGACTAGTGGCATGAAAACAATTAGGATCTTTTGTCAAGTTAATTAAATTTTAGTTGGTGTAGTAGTCTCAGTGGGTTCAGTACACCAGAGGAAATGCTAATTAAAACTTAAATTCTTCCTGGTATAATAAGGAGCTCTAACTCTAGTACCAAATGAATGTTTTGCATACTGATAGATATTCAAACACTGATTTTTAAGTAGATGAGGGTGAACCCTTAAATGATTCAGATCTGCTGAAGGCTCACTTGAGAGCACCAATAACTATGCTACATCTTGGAGAAATTCGCCTGAGGAACATTAAACGATCTGGACAACTTGCCTCATTCTTAAGAGAAATGGTGTCAGCTTTGCAGGGTCCAAACAAAAAGCAATTCAAATGCAATAGAAATGTACGTGTTTAAAAATATGGGACAAAAGAAAGAAAATAATTCTACCCTCCATCCTTCCTTCCTTGCTTTTCCTGGTGTCCTGCCAAGCAACAGGGATTAAATGAGGAGTGTTGATCTGTGACAGGTACAAGAGGACTGATTGTGCTTTTTTTTGTTCATGTCATTTGATTTTCAATGATCAGCCAATCGTTTGATATTTTTTTCCACCGCCTTCTTCACCATTATCTTCTTGAGAGAAGACACCTCTAGTAGCCTCAGGGATAAATGACAGACAAGAAAGATGGAGATGGGACTTTTTATAAGAATGTGTTGTGACAGGACAAGAGGGAATGGCTTCAAACTGACAGAGAGCAGGATTAGATTGGATATTAGGAATAAATTGTTTGCTGTGAGGGTGAGGAGGCCCAGAGAAGCTGTGGCTGCCCCATCCCTGGAAGTGTCCAAGGCCAGGTTGGAGCCACTTGGGATAGTGGGAGGTGTCTCTGCCCACGACAGGGAGTTGGACCTGGATGGATCTGGACTCAGGCTAATTTGTGATTCTACGATTATACAATAAAAAAGCTTTTTCTTTTTAATAAGTTTTATGCTTCTCTTTTACCTTTTCATTTGCAGAAGAAATTTTGACTGAGCAAAAGACTTTCTTTCCAAATGACAGTCACCAAACTGGACCAGAAACCCTTTGGCTTGAGACTTTATCTCCATTCAAAAAGGCAAGAAAACACTGTTATAGTTTTTTCTTCTCCCACGAAGAATAATATCCAGCAGCTGCTTACACTCCCACCAAGGTGAGGCTGTATAGCAGTGTGTGTTTCCTTACCCTGGGAGAGAAAGCACAGCTGGGGTGAAGAGTCTGCCTTCCTGAAGTGTGTGTGCTCATCTCTGCCAGAATAAGCTCAGGATCACCCTGCAAATCTGCTCTGTTGCACTTGACGGACTGGGAATATTGATGAAAATCTCCTTGTCAGGTGGTCAACTGCTTAAATTTGTCTGATAGTCTGAGCTTGTAGGCATTTGAGCAATTAGTGTTCATCTTGCAAAGGGTCAAACCTGGAACAGAATGATCTGTAAAGTACAGATCAGCCTGACTGGGACACAGAGCTGCTCCCTGGGGAAAAGCAGCTGTGAGGAGGAGTGTGCACCTTGCTCTGCCCTCAGATGCCTCTTTCACACCTTGCTCCTCCTATCCTTATGCCCCTGGAATAAAGGCTGGTTACTTCTCAGTGGTTATCTCATCATGGATTACCTCTGAGCCCCGCCAGGTAAAAGCAGAGTTCTCAATTTGGGAAAAAAGGAAGTAAAATAGGAAAAAAAATAAAGGAGAGTGTCTGCAGTCTGTGTTGGTTGTGTGTTTGATAAACCAGAATGGTTTCTATAGCCTGGAAATACACACAGCACACTTGAAGAGTCAGACAGAAAGAAGCTGAGATTTTCTTTGTAGCTGATGCTCAAGAATCTCTCTAAGCTCCTGCGAAACCATTACTGGCTCAAGTGCATAAGTCAAAGGGTGGCCTTTTGATGCCTCTACTTTTTCCTTCCTTACATAGTTAACACAGAATCATAGAATCCCAGAATTTGGGTTGGAAGGGAGCTTAAAGCTCATCCCATTCCACCCCCTGCCCTGGGCAGGGACACCTCTCACTATCCCAGGGGGCTCCAACCTGGCCTTGGACACTTCCAGGGATGGGGCAGCCACAGCTTCTCTGGGCACCCTGTGCCAGGGCCTGCCCACCTTCAATGCTGCATCTTAGATGTGAGTAAGGAGGATATGTATGAAAAATGTCACCATGTCTTCACTGTTGAGGAAGGTAATGTCTACTGAGCTTGTAATTGGAATGATTTATCCCTCCTGTAATAATAAAAGGGAAAAATAAGAGTTAAAATAATTTCTTATTGACTTTAAAGCAGAAATAGATATGCTAGGAATAGTACTGGCCACTGTAGAAATTCAGATAGAGCTGTGGTAGTTTCCAGCTGTGCAGTCCCTTTGGATCAAGCATCAACACACATCTGGGAGCAGGAATTTCATTCACATACTCTTTGTTCCTTGAAAATAATGCCTGAAAACACATCTCCTGAAATTTCCTCCCTCATTCTTCTCATGGCCATCCAGCCTGCACAGCTGATTTAGCAGCTTTGACAGACATATCACCCTTGACTCATCATTTGTATGTACAGAAGGACTCCAACGCATCCCTTGAAGTTTCCTTAACAAAGTGATTTCAGCGGGATTTGCTCATAAAAAGATGCAGAGCTCGAAAGCAACCTGCAGACAACTTTTTCTGGAAGCATTCTGCAACATCAGACAGATTAAATAGTACTGGGATAGCTCTTGCTGCCACAGATTCACTTTTGTCTGCTCCCAGGTGCTTCCAGCCAGCAGGAAAACAACAGTGGAACCTATTGCAGCCATCGAAAAACAATGAACGTCCTCGTCTCCCCATCAGTTCCTATTCAGCATAAGTTTACACTGACACATCCACAAAATCCTTGGACCTTGAAAGTTGGCAGCAACTTTCCTTCAGAAATGGAAATATCTTATAAATCCGTTTGGCAGCTGGTGGTGGATTAGCAAATGTATAAGGAAAATGCACAACAGCTTACATCCATCTCCTATTCTGACAAGATAAGCTTAAATTATTGATAACAGACTTGTAAACATACTCCTGTGTCATGCAAACCTGCCTTACTTTAGAGGTTTTCTGATGGGTGTGTTATTGAGGCTTTTCTTCCTAGGAGCTGAAGGAAGGCAATGTATATTTTTTGCTATATCAAAGTGTACTATCAGTTTGGTTTATCTGTGGTGAACTATGAGTAAGGAAAGAAAATTTTTATAAAATTGGAATTCTGTTCCTGACACACGGTGCACAGTCTTTTCTGCTTCACAGCCAAAACTCCTGCCCACACTCTAAAACAATAATTAACTCATTAAAAGGTATTTATTTTCTATTGAACTTCACTTTAAAAGGGAAACCCAACAGCATACCTAAAGTTTAATCAGAAATAAATCACAGTGCAAAAATTAATTTAAATATGTGTCACCTTGTACCTTTTAGGAAGCAATCTACCATACATATCCATCCCAGAATAGAAACATGATTCAAACACATGGAGAGAGAGAGACAGAGAAGGGGAGAGAGAGAGAGAGAGAGAGCACATGTGGGTTTTTTTCCTGCATGTCCAAGCTATGGCACCTTAATTCCCTGCACCAGGGAATTAATCACAGCTGAATGGCACACGTAGGTTTAGGTACAAGGAAGAAATTGTTCCCTGTGAGGGTGGGGAGGCCCTGGCACAGGGTGCCCAGAGAAGCTGTGGCTGCCCCATCCCTGGAAGTGTCCAAGGCCAGGTTGGAGCCCCCTGGGATAGTGAGAGGTGTCCCTGCCCAGGCAGGGGGTGGCACTGGATGGGCTTTAGGGTTCCTTTCAATACAAACCACTGTGATTCTGTGATCTCTGACCAACACCAAAGTTTAATGTTTATTTGTGAACAATTTAGTTTTGGTTCTGGTTCAATATGGCTATTTTGTTAAAAGGGAAGGTACTCCTGGTGTGGTCAATGCTGAACAAAAATGCAAGTGCTTGAGCACTTTGGCACATCAGGCACATTGCGTGTGCTGTGATAATTCTGCTGCTTTTGAACCTTGAATGCAGCCGAGCCGAGCAAAAATGTGCTGAGGAAGAGCAGAAAACCTTTTCTTCCCGTGCCCCTGAGACAACACAGAGGATTAAGAGAGAGCTCGTCACAACATCCACAGTAATTGGTTGCCGACAACCTTTAATTTTCAGGCAAGTAACACAAATAATGTGGCCCTGGCCAGTGCAAACAGGATTTTGATACAACCAATTCCTTGGTCATCCACTGTCTGTCCATGGTTTATCTCTGATTGATATTTTCTGAGAGATGAAGTCTTATTTCTTTCTTAGGATTGTCATTTCAGAGTATAAATCTGGAAGGGTTGTTTATATGATGGATGACAATTTCTTCATTTCTCTGCTGCTGCCAAGGTATCTGCAATACAATACTTTATACCATATTTATATATATATATATTTAGATATATACACACTTAAGGATACTTATGTGCATTTTGTACTCTTTTTGCATAAAAGAGTCTTTTCAGACTCCAAGTTCAATTTTCACATCTCTCCTCCTCCATTCCAAATTTTCTAATTAACACCATAATATAACACATTGATGATGGCTGTGCTGCTCCTCAGGTAAATGTAGACCAAGACGAATGTCTGTCCTTCAGCTGCTAAACATGAAGCCATGGAGCAAAGAAATACTCTGTTGTTTCAATCTCTTTCTGCATTCTGGAGCATCTACAGCTTTATTGCAATGAAAGGTATGAACCTTGAAATTTCAACGACAAACTGGAAGCTTCCAGTCTACTCTCCTGTATTTTAGAAGGTTCAATAAATATGAAACTTACTTGAGTGGCATCAGATCCCTTCAAACTACAGGCTCTGGAGTTTCTGAAGATGCGTGTTGTTATCGCAACATTTTTGGTTTTTTCTCTTTGCTGGGATTATTTTGAAACCAAATCACAATATTAATGGACAATATTGGAAGGGACAGGAACTGGCATGTTTTTAGGAAGTTTCTCTACTGTTCTTAGGGGTCAGATGCTCACTTGGAATGGAGTTCCAATGCCCGTGGGAGAAACAATGTGATTTTACACTTTTAAGATGGGATATGTCCTGCTGTCTTACCATTTGATTGTGAACAAGAGTTTCATTCTTCCTGACAGGTATCAAAAATATTTGTATGTGTGCAGCTGGCAGTTACATACTTCCCAAACTGGAGATTCCATATTACCCTCCTGTTTTTTACAATAGCTGTGCCACACACTCAAGTTCACAAAGGTCATGTTAACACCTCATTTTTCCCCTTTAGTACAGCAACCACCAGCTCAGGGGAGAAATCAAGAAACTAGTGTTTTACTATAACTGCCCTGCCAATCCATTTTTTTTCTTTATTTCTTTGACTCTCTCTACCTAGACAGGAATCAAGAGCTCATTTTCTTATAAAAGTGATTCATAACAGCAGCAAGATGAGGAGAACTGTGCTGATGACTGATCTTCTTAATATATTGAGTGTTTGCAAGGATACTGAGCTGTCTAATGTACTCAGTTATAACCAGATGATAACTACTGTGCTTAAGTACTTTAATTTACCTTGGACTACATTTCATGTGTCATTCTAGCTCCCTGATATCATTGCTTTTAGGAAAAGAAATTTCAATAATAAATCAGCATGAGCATACCTATAAATTCAGCAGAAGAGAGAGATTAGAGAACCTTGGTATCAGTTCAATTTTCCAGTCATATTCAACTGTGTGTTTTCCACCAGGATAGGGAAGGGATATAGAAAATGGTTTCATTAAGAGTCTGTGTTTATGTATTTAAACAGTGCAGTTTTCCTGAAGGCACAGTCCAACAGTGGAATCCAGCCAGTGATCATTTGTTAAAACTGTTCAAGGGTTTGAGAGCAGCAATCATTTATCTGAGGGAAGATTGCAAACTGCATTTTTATACTTCTCCAGGCTCCTAATGGTGTGGAAATTGAAAGTTTCATTTTTTGCTCCAGCAAATGTATATAATAGCATTAATGATCGCCTTCATTGCCTTGTTACATCTGCTTCTACCAGTGTTCAACTAATACCTCCTGGCCAAGAACCAGCAATTCCAGGAAAAATTAGATTTACTCTGGTGTTCTCACTATCAGACTCATGTGAAGGCATCTTTTGGCTATATTTATAAATTATTCAAAAACAAACACACAATATTTGCACCTGCTAAAGTCTTAGCAGGATAGTACATGAAAATATTTGCATGATAACACCAAGAAAATGTTCATGACTGAGAGGATGTTTGCAGGGAGTGATGCTGCCAGAGGTAAGTGGATTGTGTATTAAAGGAAAGCGATTTCCCAGAGAATAAAAACAGTTATAAAGTCTCAGAGCAAAGCAGAAATCAGCAAATCTTAAAGGAATATGCTTGGATAAATAAATAAATATATAAATAAAACTAATAAAGGCTTTACTTTAGTTTAATTTTTTATATTCCTGAAGTCTAAACCATACACATCATCTTTTCATAACACACAGATTAAACTTTGATCTATATTTATCTGCTGGTTATGCAAGTAACTTCTTGTAAATTAGGCAGCCAAGCAATCATATTATTAGTTAACTTATGCATTTTGAAAAAACTCACAAATACATATTTTTAGTGATATGGAACCAAAAAGTGCAAAATATTTCCATCAGAAGGGGGAGATGGTTGTGGTCTCTGCGTGAAAACAGTTCTTGATCTCTGGTAGCACTTTGGCAATGCAGAGAAGTGGCATTTGGGGCCAGAAATGGATAGCTCTGCTACTCCCAGGGTTAGATTTTTTTCTATGCCACTAACACATTTCTGCAGGAGCCAAAATTGAGCTTTATTACACGTCACAAACCCTGTTCTCATGATTCCTACGTCTGTGATACCTCCTCTATTTTTGTGGAGACTTAACTGAGTGCATTGAAAGGTCAGGGAATTCTCACCTCTAAGTGAGATGTGGATTCTTATGTTGTAAAAGGGAAAAACAGCCTAATGAGAAAAAAACCCTAAGGAAGCTAAAATAAAAACCTTCTCTTCTGAAGTAGATTAATTGATGAGATTATATTTGCAAAGGTAAGTACTGGGGGTAGGACCTGTTCTTTAATCTTCTGGAAGAATGTGATGAGTGGGTGTTAATTACCATTCCAGACACTCTCTTCTGCTTGTAAGAGCTTGATAAGTAGAATGTAAGCATTTGTTTCCCACTTTCACTTTATTGTCTGCCCAGTTATGTGATATTTTTTGAACTGCTGTATTTTAGAAAAGAGAAATATGAATGTGTTTTTCTTGTTGCTGGACAGCAGTTTAGATCAAGGCCTATATTTATTCCAGCATCATTTTATCTCATGTAATGAAATGGAAAGGTACTGATAAATCTTTTTTTGATGTAAAATTTTTAACTTGCAGAATTAAAATGCCTTCTTTAGTTCATAGATAGCAACTTTTTGTCACAAAACCCCTGGATTGAATGGGAGAGTATATACACAGTATGGTTTGCAGACCAACAAGGGGACAAACTTCAGCTTCACAGTTTGGACCTGTTTCCAATCATCAGTGAAGAAATATAAGAAAGGCTGTTTTCTCAAGACTTTGCCAACATAAGAATAAACACATACACAAGCAGCATCAGCTACCATTTAAATTTTTTCAGATGTGGATAAAATATTTAATTGCAACGTTTACTACAGATTTTTATCATTTTTAACCAACTTCATTTCCAGACATTTAAACTTAGTAAAATGCAGGGATAGAGGAATAAAATAGAACCAAATTCAAAACAGATTTAAGGCCCAGATGGCTTTGTGATGTACAAAATTATTCTACATTACAATCTCTTTTATTGTTATAATGCCTAGAAGAACAAGGAAAGCCAGGACTCATAGTGAGAATTAGTTTTACTCAAGGAGAGAATAATTTCAAGAGTTGGATGCAGCAACGAGTATGGACAATATAATTGGCATCCCTGCTCCTGGCAGAGGAGTTGGAACCAGATGATCTTTAATGTCCCTTCCAGCAGAAGCCATTCTGTGATTCTGTGATATGAATATTTCAATTGCCTTAAAGGAAAATAGGTATCTAATGATATATGCTTGATTTTTTTTGAATCATTGACTCACTGATTTAAATCAAAATGAAGGATTTAAATAAAAGAAGTGTTTTAATTACCATTAGATGTACAGGATTTGATTTGCAAAACGATTTGAGCATCCCCAAAGCAGAGAAGTATCCAGTGACATTCAGGTGTCACTGACATTGAGGAGTGACTTCCTGACAGGGATGTTCTGCTCCTCCCTGCCCTTGTCTCCATCCAGTTGAAAGTCCTCTCCTACATCCTCCTTAGGGGCAGTAAATTCTGCTTCTGCTCAATGCTTTGCAGTGACTCCCATTTTTAGGAAGATCTAGGAGAGGCTTTTCTTAGAAGGATTGGAGTGGAGTCAAAATGAATAATAGCTTGTGCAGCCTCCAAGCACTGCTGGAGCCACTGAGTATTAACAAACAGAATTAACATTTACAGGTTAAAGATCTGTTTGGTTGGTGGTTATTTTTCAGCATTAAACATAATTTACAGCCAGCTGATTTATGGGCATGGAGTCATTTAAGATATTAAACAGTACCAAGTAGCTGCTTCATAGCTGCTGAGCAGCTCCAAGTCTTCCGCTCAGCTCCTGTGTCATCCCTCTTAAACAAAGGGACCATTAATAAACTGTGCAGAACGAGAAAGGACTGAGCACTGCAGCCTCATTTCAGAGCTAATAGACTTAATAATGAACAAATGACACTGGAATAGTTTTAGGCTATTATTTTTAGTAATGTATGTGCCTTGCTCTAGCTCTGCATGTGGTCAGCCCAGCTCAAGGAAAACATTCCATGGTTATTCACATCACAGTCTGTTTTGTGATACTTTTCTGTAAAGAGATCCAGACAAAAGCTTCCACAGGACTGTGTGCCAAGGTCAGAGCCAGTTATTACTTAAGAAAATATTGTTGGAATCAAGGAGAACTGGTGTAGGAGTGGGAGGAGGAACTGTGGCAGTAGTCTCTCAGGATGTCACTCCACATCTGTCTTTAAAAGAAAGGTACAACTCACATTCTCTCTTAGCTCTCTGTTGCTTGGGTGTACTTATTTGGAGGGGACAGGGGGAGAGAGAGATCCTTATATGAGGCTTTCTTATAAACGTAAAATTTTGGCAGACAGTGTAGAAATCTTTGGAATTACCAAATATTTCAGGGGAACTCGAGGTAAGTACTGAGTGAACTTTAAAACACCTCGTGGGATCAGCCTGAGGATTTATGGTAGCTATTTGAGACCAAACTAAATATAGAGATTTTGCATAGTTCCAACCCCAAGTCAGACTATGCTGGCAGCTCGGGCTGGGTTCTCCTTTGAGCTTTCAGTTTTGTTTGAATCTGAAACTCGAAGTAAACCTCAGGAGATGCAAACATATGCAGACAGTTTCCCCCTGAAGTGCTGACTGACTTGTGAACCAAAACCCAGTTGAACTCCAGTCTATTTAAAATCCAGCAGGCAAACACTTGGCTAAGGACAAATTTTATTCAGTTACATACATAAAAGGAAGATAAAGTGGTAATGCAGCACCAACCACATGGAAGCACATTTAGAGCACAATGAGAAAGTGTCTATGCTCCACACAACACATTTTGATAGAGGGTGTCAATCACCTTCTTGAACATGCCTCTATGATTTCACCTCTGAAAACCAGAACATGCTCAGAACCACTGCACGCTCCACCTCCCTTCCTTCTTCTTCTCCAAGATTTGAAGAAATTGTAAAGAAATTTTTAAGACATTTTGGGTGAGGAGCATGATGACCATCTTCCTCCTGCTCTTTCATAGAAAAACTGGGAAGAGGGGATCTGAAACCAGGGTGGTTTCATTGCATGGCAGTTACACACAGCCTGGTAAGTCAAAGGTGAATTAACCACAGGTAGCACAGCACTAAACTGCACAAGACAGATTCCTGTTGGGAAGAGGGAAAGGACAGTCAAGAACCTGTCTCACACTAAATGGAACATCTGTCCAGTGTTCAATTCAGCCAAATGAACAGGTGGGTGTCCAGTGTGATGAGCCATTTACAGGCTGTGTTTTGCTGCACATGTGAAGAATATTCACTTATTAGCACTGGCTCTGCTGCTGTGGTTTTTCTGGTCCCCTGAAGCAGCAGCTCTTGGAACAAAGGCTGCACATCACCCAAAAGTACTCAGATGCATTCATCAGCTAAAAAAAAGTCCATTTTGTGGTGTAAATAGCTACAGCTATAGAAACAAGGAATTTTCACAGCCACCCAGAAACAAAGAAAGGGCAGAGGAAAAAAGTGACCATAACAGCTGGGATGAACTTACTGAAGGAGAAAGGAGTACTGGGTCTCCAAAGGGAAGCAGCAGTACAATGACCATGTCAAGAGAAGGGACAAGGATGGCCAGTGTGGGACTTATGAAAAATAACAATAGAATAATAGAATGTTTTGAGCTCAGCTCATTTACTCCTGTCACCATTCAGCAGTCAGTGTAACAGAGGATCACACCATGGAAAACACCTTGTTCTCCACCAGCAGCTCTCAGATGGAACTTGTCTGCAGGGCCACAGTTTGAGCTGCACTTCTGAGGAAGGGTCTTCAACCTTAAAAACTGTTACAAAGTGAAATTCGTTGCTCTCATAATTACCATTCCTACGTTAACAGATGGGCAGCTGAGATTGTGAGAGTGTTATTTGTTCAAGGTCACACACAAAATCTATGCTAGAGCCCTGGTTTGAACACAAGTCCCCAGAGCCCAAACCAAATACTTTAAGCTCAAAGCTATTCTTTTTTCCTCAAACAGCCCAGCTGGCACTTCAGTTGTGGAGTGCAGCAGGTAAGGCCTGACATTCCAAGTCCTTTCAATTGATATTATTAGCATATAACAACAAAGACATGTGCAGTGGAGTATTGGCAGCCAAAGGGAAAAGTGATGATTGTAAAGTGTATTTCTAACCATCTGTTGGCAAATAATCCAAATTATTATTATTTTTAGGAGTATGGTTCTGCCATAGCTGTATTTCTGGTGTAGGATAGCTCTCCTCTAGTAGTGGATGGCTGAGAAAAAGCATTTGCTTCTGGGAGAAAACGAAGCCACAAAACTTTATCTACTTCTAATCCATCCTAATGAGAAAGCACAAGAGCTTTCCATTCACAAGTTCATAAAATATCATAAAATATAACAAAAAATGTCATAACAAAAAATATAATTTTTTTATGCATTAAGAGAACAAAGGTGCAGATGACATAGGTAGAATCTTAGTGTGTGAAGCTTTTGTTTTCTAAATTTTAAATCTCTCCTGCTGTAATTATTGCAAAAGAAAAATTAGATTTTAAAAGCAGTATCTTATCCCTCCACACACAAAGCACCTTTTGCTCTGCCTTGCTCTGCCACTCACTCAACAATTTAATTCCTGCCTAAACAAAGTGCTTGAGTGTCCAAGCAGTGCAGCAGGTACGAGCTGTGTCTCCTCATGTGCTCTGGGAAAATTAAAACAGCTGCAGGAGAACACCAGGTAGAGCACGGAAGGGTTGCAGCTCAGGAGATACAAGGCACAGCAGTAAAGTCTCTATTTTCAGGCACACAGAGCCTCTCGTAGCAAAAAAAGGCAGAGCAGAAGGCAGCTGCTCTCCACCCAAAGGAGCAGGTCAGGGAATGAGAACCAGAGCTGAGGAGGAAGGGATGGCCCTACCCACTGAATTTTGTTAAGAACCTGTTGTAAAACAAAACTCCAAGACTAACTTGTCTTTGGATATCATAGATGTCTCCATGGAATTCAGCTGAGCATTCCCTTACACTGACACAAACTCTGTGCAACTTCTACTCGACCAAAATACCCTCTACATGTTATAAATCTGTGAAGTTAGTGACAAAACAAGTTATACATTGTGATTTATTGTCTGTTTTGGCTCAAACCAACAGGCTTATACTTTAAGGGGTGGGGGGGAGGAGGGGGGAGGAGGAGAGAGAAGGGGAAAAATCCCCAAACCATGCTGTCTGTATATTTATAACCTTGTCATTTAAACATTTGGCAGCCTTTCAGCTGCTCCATATGGTCACTGTATGAAACTTTACCATAAAAGGAGTTAAGCAGCAAAGTCAAAAGAAAGCTGATATTGTATGGCTTAAAAGTCTGGCAGTAAAAATAATAATCAAGGAAAATTTTCAATAATGGCCATTTGTGGTACGTCAGGAACTTCAAAGGTCTGGGAATGAAACACTGCCATCCTCAACCACTGCTGGCAGACTCTTCATACAGGATGACTTAGAATACATACATCAAAGCTACTGTTAACCTTGCTTAATAGAAATAGATTTTTTTTTTTTCAGAGACTGACATCAGAAGGAGACAGAATTTAGAAATTGGGAGAATTTTGCACTGTTTGAGGGATAGGATAAACTAACAAATAAAAGTCTTCTGGAAGAAAGTTTGGAAGTGGGTAGCAATGGATCTGATAATTTAAACTTGTCAGGGTCTTATAGTATGGGTAGAGACAAACTAAATGTAACAAATTCATATCATAAATGCACTGTTGTGCTTCTGACCACATTAGCAATTGATACATCAGCACCTGTCTGCAAATGGATACCTCTTCTCCCCCAGCTGCTCCCTCTAGGCAGAATTCAAAGCAAATACTCTGCTAAGACAAATTACAAGAAAAAAACCCAACTGCTCAGGCTGAAGTTCAAGCTCCCACCTTAAACTTGTATCAGCTTTGCAGGTTTAGAAGTTTGTGGTTTTCATTATCTTTGTGGCTGTGCTTTCATATGCAAAATATTCTCTTAACCATCGGTTGATTCTATTTTTTTTTTTTGTATCACAGGGTTTTCTTTTGAAATATACCCCAGCTATGGACCAGAGGCAGCTGAAACAACTCCCACAGCAGCATCTCCTCAGAGCCCCCTGGCATTTCCTGAGAACTGGGCCCCTCATCTGTGGAGAACAAACCAGAATTGTTTCCTCTGTGAACTTTCCTACTTTCAGATTGGAACCAAAAGTACCACAGTTGCCATTATTAAACATCATCTGTGGCTACATGCAATGGAAATAATCTGTTGCTTCTTTTGGACAAACTGAACCTGGATTTTGACCCTAACACTGCTCACACAGAAAATAAAGATGGTTTTGTACACTAACTTCGATTGAGGGTGAATAGAGACAAGTTATAATCTAATGAATGAAATGAAAATCCAAAATTCTTTTGAACTCAGTAGTTTTCTTCATTGTGAATTTCCAAAAATGATTCCCATTATTTTCTATTATTGCCCACAGTCCCAGTGAAGAGTTGAAATATGGAGTTAAGCTGCTGTCCTGGACAAGAGTTCTCAGAATTGTTATATTTAATATCCAATCATTTCCCATTTCATTGCCCTCTTGCTTGTGACATTTGATGGACTTTTCCCCTGCCCAGCTTGTCCCACATTGCCAAAGCATAGAAGTAACTGAACAGTTTCCCAAATGCCACATATATAAATATGTATTTATATGTTATAATCATAGTTATACAGTATCACCATGAAACACAGGCAATCAACCACTACTCAGTGTCAGAAGAGAAACCACAATTAAATAATATTAAAATTCTGAAGATAAATATCTACAACAGTGGAGGTTAAATCAATAAAATTTCTGGCATATTGCAAAATTCTGCAACCCAACACATCCAGAAGCACCTCTGCCGTGGTTCAGATGAATTCCAGTTGCCTTTCCATTCACTGCCCAAGTCTGTGCTTCTCAATATTAATTTTCTTGTGTCCAATTATCCTGCAGTATCATCTATGCTGTTCTTTTGGCTCATTCAGTGGCTTGTTAAGTGGCCCTTTTGTGAGAAACTTTCAAATTATTAAATTATTTATATGCAAAAAGAAATTCCCAATGGAATTCATCTGGTCTCTATTAATCAAAGAATTCATAATTTTGTTGACATTTGCACATATTTTTCCAGTGTGATTATGGGATAGAATTTCATGAATAAACTGGCTTTAATTAGAATATCATCACCATTGTCTCCTGATCACGAAACAAAACCAAAATCTACCCTTTCCCAATGAGGAATCCTCAGGTGAATATGAATATCACAGGATGACTTCATTGTGTGATGTGTTACAGAATCATAGCATGTTTTGAGCTGGAAGGGACCTTCAAAAATCCTCTTCTTCCAAAAATCCTCTTGTTCCAAAGCCCTGCCATGGACAGAGACACCTTCCACTAGACCAGGGTGCACTAGACCCAACACGTCAAGAGATTGGTACATATGGACATGATTCATTACTTCAAAGGAGATGCTTTAAAATGAAAACAAACCAAATCTTACCCAACTTAAATCATGGGAGCAGCAGATAAAACAGAACTGATGGATCAGAAACATTATTAATACTTTTGCATGATTTATCTTTCTTTGCCATGCCAAAACACAAATTGTTGTTTTAAATACTTGTATATTCAGAAATTCAAAGTAACTTGTCAATGAAACATGAAATTTGTCAGTACTCTCATTACCTCTGTGCTCCAAAGATTCATAAATAAATAAATACACCTTCTTGCTGTTAAGTGTTTATCAGTCTTGGGGGATTTTTGCAAATGATTTGATAGAACATTAGTAATGAAAGGTGGGAAATAATCAGAATCTGAGTAAAAATGCTTAATTCATGAGCCAAACACACCAACCAGTTTTAGTAATTAATAGAAATTCAATGGCTTATCACATCATCATGTGAGTCACTGTCTTTCTCAGCTGGCTCCAGAAAATATTTAAAAGAGAAAACACAAAAAATAATTCATGAGTTTGTGCTTTTTATGAAGGCACGACAGTGTGGCTGCATTTTTGTCTTGTCATTTGTTTTGTGGAATTAGCTATAAATACTTTCCAAAAGTTGCTGGTTTTCAAACTAATGCCCAGTTGTTCATTTAAAAAGACAATACTGAGCTACATCAGGGACAATTTTATATACATCCCTCTGGTCACTTTGTGTGTGGACACATTTGTATTTCATTTCTAAAACCCCAAAGTGCATCCAGGTTCTGCCTCAATTTTATTGGAAGACTTTTTCCTTGTGGACAATCAGTGGTTGATGTATTTGACAAGGCTGAGTAGGAATTCAGTTGTTTCTGTGGAAGAACAGAGCAAGGAAAAGCTCTTTGCACTAAACTTACTGCTGTGAAATCAATTTACAGGGCACAATTTTGGTCATGGGAGGAGCTCTAAATGAGACATGAAAGTTATTATTCAAGCAAGATGAAAGTGTGATTTCCTTTCCCAAATACTATCTTAAACCACCAGAGAAGTGGCACCTACATACAAGTATTAATTTCTCCAAAATATCAGAAATAATCCTTAAAACAACATAACAAATTGTACCAGCCAGTCTGAGTTCCACACTAAGAAAAGCACAAAATCTTATTGCATCTGCTCATGTGAATGATTGTTTGAGGCTGGGAGAGCTCATACCAATTAAACAAGCAGATTATGACCACAAAGATGGAATTAATGGCATAAAATAAGACACTTTTAATATACTTATTATTCAAAAAACAGGGATGTCATATAATGACATGAATAGATGAGAAGTGACAGGAGCATGTGACATGTCTGGAGAGTTTCAAATCACCTGAACCTGAACAAACCCTGTTCACAAACTGCTCTTTCAATCCAGGCAACCCCTGATTTTATCATTTCATGGATCTTGGTTTATTTTAAAACATCTTCCAAACAGCAAAGCTCAATAAATCAGTACTGTAGCTGTGAAATATCATGGGGCTATAAAACAGAAAGACTCCAAGAGTTCTCTTTCAAAAAATTGTAGTGACTGTGTTTGATGCTTAATGGAAATAAACATTGGAAAATTCATTGCTTCATTAAAAGATATTTATAAGCTGGAAATGCTGTGTACACCCCTTTATACACCCTTTAGAAACAGCAAATCTCTCTATATTGACAGGACAGAAAATTTTAGATGTCTCTCTGCAAAGAGAAGTGAGTGTTAAAAGTGCCTGACTTTCCCACTTCACAACCTGGACAAAAATAGCTTTTCCCTTGAGTTACACCCCTACTGTCATGGAATTGCCAAGAGAGGTTCTTGGAATGGGGAGACAACATTCCATCACTGTTTTACCAGCAAAGCTTTGCTTTCTGTATACAAAGACCTTGGGTGTCCCCACTCTATGCTACATAATAGTTACTAACACATGCAAACTTTATACCAAAAAGTCCCTAAATTTGAAGCTTAATGAATTTGAAGTTTAATGAATAACATAAAATCTGATCAGATTAGATCATTCTTGTACTTCAACTCCAGAACAGTAAACTTTTATCATCATAAATAAAATGTAAATGAGTGATAAATGGCCTAGATAACTTTGGAAAAAGCATTTGGGTGGTGTGAGCATTCTGTTCTTTCCTAGAAATACTTGAAGAAAGTATTATTCATTTAGATGCCAAAAGCTGAGGACCACATTGGTTTGAATTTGAGTGAAAAATGGACAAGTCCCAGTGCTGTAATTGATACCACAGGCAGAGCAGAGCAGATGGTGACTGTTACCTTTGTGATGCCTCTGCCAGTGCTTGCAATCAGTTTTACCAAATGGATAAATCTCTTCTGCTCTGTTCCCTTCCTCAGGCTGGATCCACAGCACTGGTACCTGTTTGTATCTGCTTTCAAATGAACCTTATTTCTTGTGCAGTTGATGATAACTTAAATTGCCTCTTACCCACAAGCTCTTAAATGCAATCAATATCTACTAACACCACAGACTATTAATCAAAGAGGGGTGACATATTCTTATTTGGCCTTTATGAGCAAACCCTCTTAGTGATGACACTTCACTGCTTAACACCACCATTTTGTTCCAACATTATTCATCTTTGGAGAAACTACAAGCTCACTGAAATCAATGGCATAAAGGACAAAATTTCATCCTTGAGCTGTGGATTCAGGATTATGCAATACAAGGCTGCAACACCTGCAGGTTTATAAGCAGTGAAACTGCATTTATGTTTTAACCCAACACATGGATTAACATCCTGGCAGCTCTCTCTTTCAAAACTCTGTTTCTGAAAGTCACCAATTGTATATTGTCTTCTGCACAAACATAAGGCAAAAAAATTTGACTATAAATTCTTAATTACAATCAATCAACATATGTTCATTAAATCCCAGAGTGGTTTGTATTGAAAGGAACCTTAAAGCCCATCCAGTCCCAACCCTTGACAGGGGCAAGGACACCTCCCACTATCCCAGGTGGCTCCAACCTGGCCTTGGACACTGCCAGGGATGGGGCAGCCTGTGCCAGGGCCTCACCATCCTCACAGACAACAATTTCTTCCCACTATCCCATCTAACCCTTCTCTCTGCCAGTGTGAAGCCATTCCCCCTTGTCCTGTCACTCCAGGCCCTTGGAAATATTCTCTCTCCATCTTTCTTGCAGGCTCCTTCAGGTCCTGGAAGGCCACAACTAGTTCCCCCCAAAGCTTCTCTTCTCCAGGCTGAACAATCCCAGCTCTCCCAGCCTTTCCTCCCAGCAGAGCTGCTCCATCCCTCTGATCACCTTGGGACCTCCTCTGGACTCTCTCCAGCAGCTCCATGTCCTTCCTGAGCACTTGGTTGTGATCTCCTGGAGAATTATGACCTGAAAAGAAGAAAATTCCCCATTTCAGGAAAGAATCATACACACTGTCTGCAAGGAATATTGCCAACCTCATGCAAATCCACAACCATCTCACACCCAATTTTGTAATAATTCATACACTCTGCAAGCTTCTTATGGTACAACTTTGCTGTATTTCCCTCCTAGTATAACTGGAATCTGTGGGACTCAAATGCATTTCATAACTTCTAGGTTCTGTAACAAATTTTGACATCACTGTCAGCTTTTCTGCCTGCAAACAGTTAATTCCTCATTCTTCATGTCTTCATTGCAAGAGGAGAAATCTCCCAAGTGCTGCCTGTGTGTCCCCCCCAGAGCAATTAATATTCCTGTGATAATGACACACCCTGCTGTTTGCACAGAGCCTTTTGCAAAGCTGCAACACCTGACGGGTTTTAGCAGCAAACGTTGTGAGCAGAAACACCAAATTGCAACAGATGGGAGAGAAAAGGTTAAGCTGAGGAAATTCCAGTCTCCAGTGATTCCTTGAGGACACCTGCAAGCTGCTGTGGCAGGGAGGTGTCTGCTGTCACTCTGCTGAGGGAGCCTTTTGCAGCAGTTACTCCTTTGTTACTACCCCGAGCACATTTGCACAGCTCAAATCATCACTTGGCCACGACACAATTTATTAAAATATGACAATTAAATTACCTGATGGCCCATATGATGTGAATTTTACAACAGTATCTCACATTACGCTGAGAGTTCTCTTTATTTCCACATTGAAACTCTCAAGGTAATCACAGCAAGAAAAATAACCAACCACATAAACAAATATTATCTTTTATAGCCACAAATAGATTGCATCCCTAAAGCTGAATTGCAGTGCATCTTATTCTCTATTATTTTATGCAATTACTCCTTTGATTACCAGTGTGATAACGTTGAGGTGAGCTTTCAACCTTTCAAAATTAGATCTTTATGCACAAATATGTTTTGGAGGATAGCAAATGATTTAATAGTCCACACATAATAGTAGCAGTAAAAATTGAAGCAGTCCTATAATTGAGCTAATGGAGAAACTGATGGAAAGACAAGATAACAAAGGAGAAATGATGCTGGAAAAATTACTTTGCTTTGAGTCCAAATGGTAAAAGTAGCTTGAGAAGCCCAAGATTTCATGTGCAGTTAGTTTCAAAAATGAAAGATTCGAACATAATAAAGAGACATTATGTAACACATGGCTAAAAAGAAATGAAAAAAAGAAAGGAATATTCCACATATACCATCATTCTTTAAAATTACTGCTATCAGGAGGCTTTCATAATTTTGGAAAACTTGCTTGAGAAGTTGTTCTTCTCCAGAGAAGGAAAGTGTCTTAAAGGGCATTATATCCTTCATCTGGTGAGAGTAATTTGAAAGGTTATTGAGCATGCAAAAAATATAAAATAAAGATGCCTGATTAGAGATGAGAAATTGGATGGTGGATAACAATAAGGAAATTTACTGTGGACAAGAAATAAAAGGCATTCTGTTTGATTTTCATATTAAAAAGTAAAAGCTCTTCCTTTCATAACTTCTCTTAAAATGTCTATTTTTCTTTAAACTTCATCTTTTTTTTTATATCATGGATCAGAATTTTATAGCACTGGAGGTCAGATCTTTCCTTTCACAAATAATGCCATTATTCTGAAGAAACATTAAAAAGCAAATGTAGCAGAGATCAACCAATACAGAGGCTGATTTGGAATATTGTTTTATTGTCCTTCTGCTGAAGTTTTTGCTATCACCCAACCTCTCAGAGGTTTGACTTCAATTTGCAAACCATATATTTTTTGCTGAAAAAACAATCATCTATGTGCTTGCTTGGAGGGGCAGAGGACAAGGGTGGGGATGGGAGGCATTTGCCAGGGATGGTGTCAATATTAATGGTTTGTAGTCAAACCATTCATCTGCATCCTCAAAAGCATTAGCTTCCCTGAAAAAAAGCAATAAAATTTAGTGCACATGTGAAATGATGCCTGTGTTTGAGCTACAGTTGGCTGCACCATGTCCTGAGCATACAGATTAGCTCTGATCCCTCTGCTGTAAGAGGAGGGGAGCAACACTCCACAGAAACACTTGCTGCCACTGGAACTCTAGGTGGGACCTCTGTGGCTAAAGATGTTCCTCAAACTCTTCCAAGCTGCACATGCTCACTGGACACTTACACAGAGCTGGGCTGGACAGGGACCATAGGCTTCAGTTCCCCCAGGATGTTTTCCCAGTCCCAGGAACAAGGTGCAGTTCCTCCTATGTGTAATGACAGCAAAAAGTGCTTTCAGGTTCCTGCTCTTCTAACCTGAGCTAACAAGAATTAACACACAGTGCAAGTTGTTCTCTGGACTTCAGGTCTCATATGGCATAAAAATGTCAGACAGCACTTCCTCTGCAGCTACAGTTATGCAATAATCTTACTGTGACACCTGCTCCAGCTCAGAGAATGTGCTGTGTTTGGGGGAGCTGTTCTCTGTACTCCCCTAGGGCAGCGGAGACATCCCCCCGTGCAATGTCAGTGTGCTGTGCAGTGCAGTGTGGGCTCTGTTCCCTGGGCAGGGCTGTCATGTTCCACAGGGGGACTGGGTGAAATAACAGAGTGTGAACACACCACCACCTGATGTGACTCCAGCTTTAAAGGAATGGATTGTTCTGATAACAGCAGGCAGAAGTAAGAAATTACCCATAAAACACCACTGTTTGCTGCTTCATGAAGGTTGGAGTACTGCCTGTAATGGGTATTAGTTTGCCAGAAACACCCCTGGTTAAACTGCAGAAACTATTGGGCTACTTTTAAATGACACTGAGGATCTAAACAAGTAAAAACATTCCAAAAAACTTCCAACCACATATATAAATTCAAATGTTTAACTTTTCTTCAGATATTAAACAAGCATGAAAAGGGAAAAAACCACAACTCCACTCTCTTACCACTCCAAATAAATGCAAAGTCTGAATTTTAAAAGTAAAGTTCCCATTGTGCCTTTGGGTTTATCCTATGGGATAAGTGTGGTCCTTGAGTAACACACAAGGATGCATCACAGTGAAGAGTGATTTCAGGGACACTTGTTATTACTGAGGTGATTCTGAGCCAAAGAATTCAAGATTGTAATGTTGACTATTTTTTGTGAATGAATTCAAGTGAAGACTTGCACACAGAACCTTCACATACTGGTGCAGATTATAACTGCAATATAAATTTATTCTGCTGTTCATGGACTAAAAGCCTTACTGAAGTGCTTCATGGAGTGACACTGCTCTTTATTTAGCTCATTTTTACTAGACTGGGAGGAAAATAATGGAAAGCAAGAATACAACAATTCTGCAACATGTAAAAAAAAAAAAAAAAAAGCAGACGTTTTATCCACTTTTCCCTGAGTGTGATCCTGCTCTAATAAGCTCCCTGATGTATGGAATACTGTGCACAATGAGCAACACTTCAGTCCATCTTGCCCACAGCTGAGGTGTGGCACACAGGGCTTTGGATCTGCTGCATGAGCAGTCCCACATCTTTGCCAGCTGCTTCCCACTGGAGTGTTTTCAAACCCACTGGCATCAATGACCAAAATAAATCCTCTTCCAAATCAATGACAGATGATCAGTGGCAGAGGCAGTGCTGACACAAATGAAGCAATGAGAAAGTTTGAGTTCCCTACAGGAATCACAGGCAGGTTGGTTGGGCTGCACAAGCAATGATAACACAATATGTGCTCATACAGCCAGTGATTCCCAGAGCTCTTAGTAAAGAGGAGAGGATTAGGAGGAAATAGTTTCTTAAAATTCTGTGTCACAATTGCTCTCTTTGTCAAGTCATGTCAAACAGGGTTTGGTCACGGCCCCAAGGCTGCCAGAGCTCAAGGAGTGTTTGGACAATGCTCTCAGGGACAGGGTGGGATTGTTGGGGTGTCTGTGCAGGGCCAGGGGTTGGACTGGATGATCCTGATGGGCCCCTTCCAGCTCAGGGATATTCTGTGATGATGTGATTCTACTGTACCAAAATATTGCCTTAATTCAGGTATATTCTATGACAAGATGTTCACCAGAAATTAAACACAATTTTGAAAGCTGCAGTATAAAGCTTGCTAGAGCTGCAGAGATTCCAGCAGCCGCTGCTGACTACATCTTTCAAGCACTTTAAGTGATACAGGGCATCCTTTAAAGGAGTTAAGAATTTGGGGATGCCTTTTACTGATTTACAGGTAATGCTTAAGCATCTGAAAATCACCCTGAACACACCAGAAGTGTTTCCAAGTCCTGCTACCAACGATGGACAGGAAACAAAAATAATCCTGCTAATGGGATTTCATTGCATCTTCAAGCTGTTTGTTAAAGCAGACTAACCAAATAAAACCAGATAAACGTCTCTCCAGTCTATAATGGGGATATATGTTTTTATATCAAATTTTTGCAATAAGGTTCTTTGCTTTAATGACATTTTTCAAAATGCATCCACAGGATGGCTGGTGTTTTGCCTGTCAGCATCATACACATATGTAATATGAAATACATTTTGTCTTTTTTGTTTACGTAGCAGAATGCAAAAGAACATGAGTGCCCCACAGTCTTCTTTGATTTAATACCTTGAAACAAGGGAACTGGCCAATAGCATTCAATAAGTTAAATAGCCATGAGTCACCAGGGGACATCAGCTGGAGATTTTCTGGTCTAGCACACACAGTTCAATGAAGGAAAAAAACCCCTAAAATCAACAAAATAATTAAAAATGTTGGGTCTTTCCCTGGCTAAATTAAATTCCTCTAAAATTTGGATTTTAGAATCATGGAATCATAGAATGGTTTGGGTTGGAAGGGACCTTAAAACCCATCCAGTGCCACTCCCTGCCATAGGCAGGGACACCTCCCACTATCCAACCTGGCCTTGGACACTTCCAGGGACGGGGCAGCCACAGCTTCTCTGGGCACCCTGTGCCATTGTCACTGTTTACCTAAATATGGATCTGACTTCAAAGGGAAATGACCACCTGAATTTGGAAAAAAACACTTTTGTTTTCTCTGAACTAGAAATCCATTCTGAAAATAGAATTGTGCATTGAAGCCAGATCTAAACAAATTTTCAAACACTGAGCTTAGATTTATTAACATTCTAAACAGTAGAAAATAGGCAAAGGGCATCCTGAACACTGCAAGCAATCCAGGCTACTTCTGTATAATATCATGAAATCATTAGTATTGGGAAAGATCTCCAAGATCATGAATATCACCATGCCCTCTAAGCCATATCTCAAAGTGCCATGACAGTTTTTAAAACAGTTCTTTAAACTAGTAAGAAGGAAGTGTTTAAAAATATGGTCATTATTCTAATTTGAAATGAAAAGAATGTTTCCTTCAAAGAGTTAAATTAAAATTTTTAATTAGTAATAGTTATATTTAAATTATAACATCATTAATTTAATAAATAACTGCTAATAATAAATCTGCAGCAAAATAAGCTAAATTTTTTGAGCCAAACAGTTAAACAAAGCAAGCACTTATTCTGTTACTGCCACAGAGGATAAACTTAAAAACTTTACTCCAGCTTCAATGCTGGTTGTATTTCAAACCCAGTTAATTCAGGTAAGCAATATTGTCTACTTTGGTTTACGTTTTGGGCATCTCTGTCTTCTCCTTCAGAAATAAATATTACATAATCACAAAAACTAAATTTGCTTTTCCTGTTAGGATTTCCCCCTGTGGGATGCTGTAGTATAAGACTTCTTTATCATTTCATATTCACCTCAATTACTGTGACTTACTGTTTCCCAGCAAAAATAGTTGTTATATCCATGGTACTAAGAGGATGCAGCCACAATTTCTCATGGAGATGTCAGAAGGACAAGTTTGCACTAGAAGTGAAATAGCCTGCAGGGAAATAAAAGAGAGTAGAATTGGATTTTACACTCAAATATTCCTGCTGTGTCTGGATTTCCCCTCAGAGGTGACCAGTCAACCTTCCCATTGGATGGATCTTGGTTGTGTGTTGTATAAGATCTTTAGTTATGATACAGAATTCCTGTGCAGATGCTGGGCTGTGATGGAGGTTAATAAAAACCCAAAACACTGCTTGAAAACAGATGTTTGGATTCAGAAGCACAAATATAGCTGACACTCAGCAGATAAGCCCAGATTTCACCAAGTCTAAGGGATAAGAGACAAACATTCCTCCTTTAATCTGATTTGGTTTGCTCAGTAGTATTCAGATAAGATAAAAGCATAAAAGATCAAGGTCCTATCTTCGAACAATTAATCAGTGGCTTTTTATTTTCTCCTTCAGTACTTGGAGCATCTGTGTATCCAAGACAAGGCAAATCTTATATATAATAGGGATTCTAGGATTTAATGCCAGTGGCTTGTTGAAAAAATTAGGTGTCTGGTAACAGTTTGGTAGAGATTTATTTGACTTTTAATGACTTTTCATAAATATCAGGCCAACCAATTAAAATCCACTGGTATATACAGTCATCTCCAAAATTTTGAGGGTGATGCATCTCATAGACAAGAATGGACTACAACCATCAAGACAAGACCTTGTATGAAACAGTCACTACATTTCCAGGATAAAAAGAAAAATAACCTGAAAAAGTGAATAATTACCAATTAAAATGATAATTAATAAACATTGTGCCAATGTTCTTATCAGTCTCCACCACACAGATCATTTTTGCCACTCGCTAAAGCAAAAAAGCAATTAACGAGAGTGATGGGATATGTAATCTTATTTCATCAATACTAATAAGCTTTCAAGATTATCAGCACTGACCTTAAAAATAAAAAAAAGAGACATTTTGACACCATTCACACTTCCTACAGTTCTGTCCAAATGAAATGAGATTTGGGCAACTCCTTCACTGAAGGGACATAGGCAATGGTTTGCTCATGGTGTGCAGGATGACTGAAACAAAAGTGAGTTTCCCAAACACTGATAAGGGCATTAAACTCAATTTCAGCAAATGAAGAATGAGGAGCTGATTCCTCTCTTCCTCACTTTCAAGTAGTACCTTCACAGATTTATTTTTTAGTTTTCAACAAGGGTCATATAATTTGCAAAATTGCTATACAGAAAAGCATATGATGAGAAATTTAAAATTCGGGACATTGGTAGATAAAAACTTGTCTGTGTGCTACAGGAATGCTTAGGAAATGTGTTTTATACTTTCAACTAAGTGCAAAAATAAGTAAAGAGAAGTGGGATCAAGTGCTGTGTGAGCAGTGTTACTGTGCAGTTTGCCATTAGTAAAAAAACCAAGGGAATAAAGATAATTAACCATTCAAGGCAGGATATGAATGGAACACCAATGCCAGTGTTGCATGAACATAGTACATAGTCCACAGTACACAATAATTACTCTAAGAGTGAACATTCCTCAAATCCCACAGATCCTAGAGAGCAATAAAAGAGAATTTTCAGTATTCTCTACATTAAAGTGGTGTTTTATAGAAAGCAAAAAGCACAATTTTGTGGGTGGTCAGTGGAAATCTTTCTTATTGATACAAATCCACAGTGAATAACTGCAGTGAATTTTGTACAGAGCAAGTCCTGCTTTTCTCAGTATCTGTTCACAAGCTTTTCTTCCCCATCTCTTCTTTTCATCATGGAATCGTAGAATTGTAAATGTTGGAAAAGACCTCTGAGATCATCAATCCCAACTATCAACCCAGCAGCACCACCATGTTCACCACTAACCCATGTCCTTAAGTACCACTTCCACATGTTTTTTGAGCACTTCCAGGCTGTTCCTCTTGTCCTGTTGAGGTGGAATTAAGGTGACAGATATGAAATCCTTCTCTGTGTGAGGTCAAAGCAGCTATAACATCTAGTTGGTGCTGAGTGGAACTGCTAAGCCTGAATCTGAAGCTGCCTTTTACCAGGTTATGTAGCTCAAATGTTTGGACTTGATGATCCTATAGATCTTTTCCAACCTTTATGATTCTAAAAGCTGGAGTATCCAGCCTGAAGTTAGGCTTCTCATGAGTACTTTGCCATTTCACTGATGTTGTGATTTGGTTTTTTTTTTCCCTGCATTATTTATTTAGGGGCTTCTTGGCAGCATTTGTCTCTCAAGGGCAGATTACTGAGAGGTTTCTTATATCACATCCAAATACCAGAGCAAATCACCCTCTAGAAATCTCAAGGTTTCAGGAGCACACAAAGGTTTTTTATCTACTTAACTTCCTATGGAAAATGGAAAGGGAACTGTACAGGTTCTGTTTAGTGCAAAAAAGAAGTCGGGACGAGCCCAGCAAAACTGCTGATCTAACAAAAAGCAGGAGGATGCCCAGAGCCCCCCTAATGCTGCCCTGCTTCAACCAGAGCCCTCAGGCAACCCCAGCAATACACACAGTTGTTCAGCTTGGCTGTTCCCTGAATAACCTGCTTGTAATTAGGCATTTTTTTTTGTGGATATCACATTTCCATGACACTGGCCTTTTTTTTTTTTTTTTTGCCCCTTCGGGTTTTCTTTTATATGTTCAATATGATTTAACGAGGCAGGACCTTCTTCTTTTATAACCAAATTAGGTGTTAGAAATTAATCTCCCACAGCAGGCCTCTCATTCATCAATACCTTGACAAGAAGCCCTCAGTTCTTACGTGATATGAAATCCAGGAAGGATTTTTAGGATGTGCAGTTCTCTTCTATGTGCTAGTCTGAATTTTATTCCCATTTCTGTTGCTCTAAAGGAGTCTCATGACATATTTATTGAGAATAAACAGGAGTGTGTGGCTGAGCAACCTCGTGCTCAGGTTTTATTTCCAGAGGTAGGTCCATCCCATTTGCTGCCTGGCCAGGAAAACATCTCATTAAGGAATGGCCCTGATCAACAGTGGAGGAGAACTGAGAGGTTTTGTTGTGTCACACTGATCCAGCACGTGTTTTGAGGCTAAATCAATAAAAGACAGATCTGCAATCTCTCTTAGATATGATTATATTTGATTTACTACTCATTTTTAAACTGTGAGGATAGAGTACACAGTCTTTCTAATCATAACAGTACTTTGAGAATAAAAATATATGTAGTAAAATCACACTGCTTCAAATTAATAAATGTAAGCATTGCTTTACATAACTTATTATTTAATATACTGTCACAAGGAAAATATCCTGTGTTCTGCTCAGGTATCATCAGGAGAAGTAGGTAATACATATTATTCCCAGACCAACTTGTATCTAAACCTGTAATTTGTAAATTCAGGAATACTCAGTACATCTTTCACCAATCTCACAATATGCACATACATGACTCACAGAGAATTTTTAAAACTGAATTAATTGCACACTTTAATGGAAATTACAAATGGAATGAAATTCAAGTCATATATTCATATGCAAGTTATTAGATTACATTAAAGTTCTAATTCAAAGAATGGCCTAAAATCTATAATAAATCTGACAAGTCATTCTTCCCCTATATGGATTTCCCACATTAATTTTGAATATTCATATCTCTTTTTAGAAGAAGCTTAATGAGGCATATTACCTAAGTGTAGCTTTTGATGTGACATCTCCTTCAAACTGTGATTCATCAAACAGTGCCCAAATATATTTATTTTCCCTAAAGAGTTTTAAGAACCAGACCTTAAATTGAGTATTTCTCATTAAAACAGTGAAAATAAAAAAGAAGTGTTCTTGAATTTAGAGGTAAAATAGAAAGAAAAGCTTTGCTGGGATTAGGTTTCAATATTGGTGTTTCAATATGGCGAATGGCATAAAAGATATTTTAGAGAAAATGGGTCAAAATTACAACTGGAACATCCCAAAGAGCCAAGGCTAGAAGAGTCTTGGAGGGTGTTGAGGTTAACACAGACTATAACAGTCAGTCAAATTTAGACAGATTCAGCAGAAAGTATTCCATGAATCACATTTACACTTGAAATTAACTGCAAATATATAATCAAAGGATTCCTGGTTTTGCTTTTTTTTTTTGTGGTTTCATATCTGGCTACAAAATTTCATTATATATTAATAGTTTGTGTGATAACATTACTTATTTTTATTTCCATCTTGAACCTTACATGGAAACTGAAATCAGCCTCGAGCTCATAAAAAAAACCCCCAAAACCTTCAACTAACTGTCGAAGTTGGTCCTAGTTTGACGTTTCCTATTTTAATCCCTCTCTGACACTAATCTAAATATTTTAATTACTTGCTCTGTTAATAGCAGCTTACAGGCTCAGAGCAGTGGACTAGACACTCCAGTATGCAATGCTGTGCCTTCCTAAATTAGAAAGCAATCCTCGGATCTGCATGACACTAAATTTATTTTTTAATGAAATTTTAACCAAAATACTACATCAGGGATCTCATACATTGAATGCTGGAACTTCCTTTTCTGTCACATTTCTCTTTGTCTCATAACAAATCCATGGTTGATAAACTGCTCATTGTCTGACATTTCTCACCTGAGATATTTGGTATCTCCTTTCTGCCTTATCCAAATCAAAATTACAGTTCTTTCCACAGCAATCTTCATAAATTTGCAGTTTACAATTATGTTTTCTGCCTCTTCTAATTTCAAAATCAGATCTGCCTTCAGCTTCAGCTCCTCTCATTTATTTTTTTCCTTTGTATAATTTCTTGGTACACAGAGTCAGCTCCATGAAATTGGTTAATTCTGTTCCTCTAAGTGTCTCTCCAATGTAGCCAATATAAGAACATTGAAATATAGGTGACATTTTATTCTGCTCCTCTCCTTTCATATTTAGACTGAAAATATCAGGATTTATTGGATGTAACCAAACACATTTTAGATGCTACTGTAAAACAAAATGATTCATTGATTCAGCAAACACTTACAACAAAATTACTTTTTTGTAACATTTTCAAATGTTAGAATCATAAAATCACAGCATCCTGAGCTGGAAGGGACCCCCAAGGACCATCCATCCAAGCCCTGGCCCTGCACAGGCCCATCCCCAAGAGTCCCCCCTGTCCCCAGAGGATCATCCCACCCCTCCTGCAGCTCTGGCAGCCTTGGGGCTGTGCCCAACCCCCCTCTGGGCAAAGGAGAGCCTTGGCCTGAGATCCCCCCTGCCCCTGCCCTGACACAGCTCCAGCCCATTCCCTGGGCTCCTGGCCCTGGGCCCCACAGAGCAGAGCTCAGGCCCTGCCCCTCCTCTGCCCCTGCCCAGCAAGTTGTCCCTGCCAGGAGCTCTCCCCTCAGTCTCCTCTTCTCCCCCTGAACACACCCAGGGCCCTCAGCTGTCTCTTCATCAGGGTGAACACATACTAAGAAAAACATTAAAAACCCAAACAAAATACTGTATAATGCACATGGACACACAAACACACAGATTCCCTGCTTAGAAAAGCCCAGACAACTGGATATCCTCACATGACAGGCTTCCAAGGAATGCTGTGTGAGACAAGGACAACAGCCTCTGGTCCAGGTTTCTCTAAGACAGGAATCAGCTGGCCATTCCAAGCATTTTCAGGGCCATGCATTCCTGGCTCAACAAGATTACTCGGGATGAAGCAGTGATGCAGATACAGTTGGTTCACCTGTTAAGAACTGAGCTGGCTGCTGTTTCTTGATCAGTTTTAATGTAGGAAAATAGGTGGACTGTGGAAGCAAAATCTGAGGCAGAAAACATAATGTGCAGTGTTCCAAAATCCAGCCTCTTCTTCCTTCAGGAGTGTTTGATACACAGTTTGTGTTCATGCTAACTTCCCTTAGGTGAGCTAATAATTGCTGTTCATTATTGCCATTCCCATCCAGTGCAGTAAAACAGGGCATGTGGGAAGGGGACAGGACAGAGACAGTGAGGAATATAGGGATGCAAGTCAAGGCCATATTTCCAGAACCCAGGAAAAGCTTTTCCCTGCTCAAGTGAATGAGTGCACAATCATTTAACCATCAGGTTAAATAGCTACTAGTAGTTGCTAAGCTATCACCCAGTGTCACCACAGTGTCCAATCACCTGGAAGAGGTCACCAGTCCTCAAATAAAGCTGCAAAACAGAATTTGTCAGTCCACTTCCCTGCTGAATTTGCCAATCCAATTTTCTTGCAATAGCCAGCAGCTGAATTTCTATTTTTGCTAAAGCTGGGTTCAACCTCCTGGGCAGAGCAGAGTGAGCCAGCCTGGGGCCAGCCCTGGAGCAGGGCGGGATGAGCACTGGGCAGCAGGGCCCTGGCAGCCACTGCTGCTCCCAGTCCATCAGACTTGCTCCTGTTTCCCAAAATACAGGACTCCAACACCACGGAAACATTTAAAACACACAGAGAGTCCTATTTTGTGCTGCAAGGACTGTAATAAATGTCAGACAGACTGTTTTCAAGATTTCAGAGGAGAATGAGTGAATTTAGAGTGAAAACCCCTCAACTCCCAAGCCTGGTTTACATTGCAAGAATCTAACATTCCTCAGGCATTAACATGCCCAACTCAGAGCTCATTCTTTCATAATTCAACTGCACAGTCATGGAGCTGCTAATAAGCAGTTTATTGGTCCTAAAAAAAATGGCTATTAACATTGCAGTAATAGATGTTATTAAAGTCATAAATATTCCATTTACAATGCTTATGTCTCACCAAAGCTTAGGGCTGTTTCCAAGATCAGATGCCTCATTCTTCAGTCTACTTTTACAATCTGAAGGGATTTTGGTGGAAAGTTGTGTTTCTGCTCTAAGCAGAAGCTTTATTGCTCTTGGAGTTTGATACAGGGATGAAGGAAAACAGCTCATTGATGCTGACTGCAAAACTGGAGCTCTTTCTCTTTGGGAAGCCGTTCTTCCGTTATCTAATTCTGGGACTCTCTGAAAGTAAAATTAAAAGAGAAGAGCACACAAGTTTCAGCTGTATACTGAGTGAAATTTTGCCTTCCCAAAATCTATCATTTTCTTAGGAAAACAGGGCAACCATGAGCATAACAATACTTATTTATGAACACAAACCACTGCTACTCTTAAATATGGATGGATATGGATGTACTAATGGAGCATTAGAGAGCCCAAGACGGATGAGATTGGATTCAGCCCCTTCTCAAGGGGGCTGAAAGTCATGTGTGTTGCAACATACACAGAGACACACAAGCAAGCCTTTGGAAAGGAAATTAATGCATAATTAGGAGGTGAGCATTAATCCCCTGGCAAAAGGGATGGCAGGGGAAAGGTCTGAGAGGAGAAGGAGCCGTAGCCCCATAGCCTCACTCAAGGGGCTTTCAGGGAGAAGCTCTGTTTTACAGGACTATGGCATCTGATTGCCAAAAAATCCTATTAAAATCAGCCTCTTACATGGAATAGGTTATTCCAACCCCCCGGTTTTGTTTTTTTCTTTAATTCAGTTCTACTTACAGTACAAGATAGTTGTAGCTTGTCCAGACATCTCAAGCCTGAAATGTTGTTGTTATGCAAAACCACGACTGCAACTATCTAAAAGTTTACATAAATAAAATTAAATAACCGGGTATTACCAGCATGTGAAGATTGAACCAATTTCAAAAGTATTCAGGGCTGAGATGGCTAAATTCTTATTCAGTTCTTTGTGGATCTGAATTTAATACCTGCACAATAGAAGAAATGGTATAATTTATGGAGCACACCATTAAAGATGGGGAAAATGATGTGTGACAAACACCCAAAGGCTGATCATTTAATCTGGTGCAATGTATTGCAGCAACCAAATGCAAGTCACTCAGTCGTGGTGTGTATTTCAGCCACGTTAGAAAACTGCGGAGTTCATCGTTTCTAATTTTAAAGTAGATTACAGCTGCCACATCGTTAAGACCTCACAATTACATCTGAACAATAAATTGTATTATTAATAGGATGGTTATGGCCTGTGAGTATTAGATATTGTTGTTTGTGATTTGCACTTAAAGAGGGATTTTAATCAAGTTTACCATTCTCAAAAAGTCTGGTTTGCATTTAAATAAGCATCCTTAAAAATTGATCTGTTTTGCTCAATTATACAATGCCTCATTCTGGAGCCTCGGAGTAATTTATTATCCAGGCTCTGTGAGCAAGGAAGATGTATTGCATTGTACTTAATCTTATCAAGTTTCTGCTGATTTTTGATGACAATGTCTGTTTATCATAATTATTACGAGTTGTCTGGGTTAATAAAACTTGAAAAACTATGTGGGAATTAAACCAGTGTGGAATGTTAAACTTACTGTTTGTGTAAGGCTCTCTGATACCAGCTGTCCTTCAGGGGGTCTGTGAAGCCACTTATTTAGAAAATAATGGAATGGTTTGGTTTGGAATGGACATTAAAGCCCATCCTGTCCCACCCCCTGCCACGGGCAGGGACACCTCCCACTATCCCACGTGGCTCCAACCTGGCCTTGGACACTTCCAGGGATGGGGCAGCCACAGCTTCTCTGGGCACCCTGTGCCAGGGCCTCCCCACCCTCACAGAGTAGGATTCCTTCCCAATATCCCATCTAACCCTACTCTGTGTCAGTGTGAATCCATTCGCCCTTGTCCTGTCACTCCAGGCCTTTGAAAAGAGTTTATCTCCATCTTTCTTGCAGTTCCTTCAGGTCCTGGAAGGCCCCAGTTAGATTATCCCAAATCTCTTCTCCATCTGAACAATCCCAATTCTTTTAGCCTTCAGAGTTATAATTAGTTTCTGCACTGTAAGACATATTTATAACCAATTTCTGTACTGGTTCCATATCATACATTCATTTTTAAGAGAAGCTTCCTGCTGGAAGTGCATTCAGCAGGAAATTATGTCTAAAACCAACAAGGGAAAAAATTTCCAAAAGGTAAATCTTGATTTAGTGCACCTTTCAGAGGATGCAAAATACAGATGGCTGCTTTTATTTGAAAGAACTTAAAGCAATCCCGAGTTCAGATTACATCCAAGGGTCTTTTGTGATCTGAAATAAATGCCCAATTCTCTGACCCAAAACCATATTGATTTGCCTTAGAATTAAATCTGTAGGCAGGTAGAAAGTTTTGAATCCAATGCCAGGTCAATGACACTCCAAAATAACAAGAATGCCCAACAAAACTATTGCAGAGGAATGAAATGTGAACAAAATGCACTTTGAAAAATTGGCAGAAACAATAAAGGCACATGAAATTCCCGATTAAAAATTGGAACAACAAGGTTGAAAGAAGGTTGAAAAGACTATTCAACCAGTAGTGCATCACTACTCTTGGAGTAGTGATTGTATTCCTGACCAAGCTAAGACTTGCTTCTGTCATGGGTGTGGATAAAAAGATCAGGATTCCCTCCTTTTGGCTCTGGCTCTGATTGTTTTAGATCTGTTCTCACAGCATTCCTCAGCTCTACATTTATCAGTAGTAGCACTAATCATCTTCAGAGATATGAGAGGACCACTAATTCCTGGGACAAGGCACTGAGCTTTCCAACATCAGTGGAAACACAACAGTGTTTCTGCTACAAGAACAACTTTGGAGCTGAAGAAGTGAAGAGACAAAGAACAACTTTAAGTAAGTTCATCCTACAGCCAATAAACCATATAATGACAAGAGTTAGTGCTGTGCTATTTCACAGTTCAATATAATGGAAGCATTTGTTGCTCAAAGCAGAACTTTATTGATGTTTACAGATAGACTTTATGGCTTATTTGTCACCCTGAGAGTCTGGATGTGTCTGTCTCAGTTTCTACCCAGGAATGCCTGGACCATACACGTCCTATTTTTGTACCAAGGAGAAGAAATAAAATATAGTCTTAAATTCCTGTATCAAAGCAACTTTAACTTGTTAAGATAATTGTCTTGCAATGATTGATCTAGTCTTGTCAAGATAATGAGGTTTTTATGGTCCTGAGGAGGATTTAATCTAATTTTTGGAGGGATTCTGATCTCACTGTTGCTGCTTTACCACTTTTAATCTCAATACTTTTATTTGAATCTGCTCTGCAAAATTCAATATACTTTTAGTTGACAGCTGAAGACATAGAATAGTCTTTTTACACTAAGTTATCCTGTGTTGCAACTGTGTTTTAAATCTTGTTATCATTACTCTGAACAAATGTAATTATGGAGTTGTTTTGTACTTTAGACAGAGAATACCCAGTATAATTTCTCCAACACAATAAAGTACCTCTTAAAGAAAAAGTAGTAACCTGATTTTGAACAGAAGGTGGCTGCTAATGGAGTCTTTAATTATTTGGTAGAGGATCATTTGTGAGAAAAGATATCTAAGGCTTTGTGTTCTTCTTTAATAAAATCTACTTATAGTTGTATGGGTTCAGTTTTCAAACAATATGAGGGAAAAATAAAGTTTGTACTAAAAAAAATAAATGGTTAGGCATTGTCTTCCTCGAGTCTTAGGTTTAATAAGACTTTTTATTTTTTAAATTCCCTAAGGCAAAATGGAAAATCAACACAAATATTGTGAATAGATAACTCACAGACCTTTGGGTTTTTACACTGCTTACAGTGTTTTAGGCACCCAAATGCACCACAGAGTTGAACAGAAATGAGAAGAAAAACTATGTCAAACAAAACCAGTCTGGGGCAAAATCCCCTCTGCTCTGCCCACATCAACTTGTATCTTCTTCCCCATGAACAGGGAAAAGTACTTAGTCTACTTTTCTTCTGGGATTGTGTTATTTGTTGTATTTTCTTTTTGGCTCTATCCTCTTTGATTATTTTTAGTTCTTAATCTTATTACTTCACACTTCTGTACAACTGAGCTGAATAAGCTACTTAGCCAGGCTCTAAGCTGAATCTATCCAGATCATTTTGAATTTATTTGCTCTGTTCCTCCATATTTATCCTCCTTTCCTATTTCTATGTCATTGGCAAATTTAGGTTAGTAATTTATAAAGTAAACAAAAATGGCCTTAATGCTGCACTTTCTGACATTCTTTTTGACTCCTTCCTGAATAGTTTTTTAAAAAATTATACTATTTCTCCTTCAGCAAAAAGAAATTCCTTGGAAATTCATATGCCTATCTATGAGACAATGCTTGTGTTATTCGTAGATCAAACACTTATAAAATCTACTTTAAACTAAGCCCCATATTTCTCTCTTTTTCATCAACTGAATGCGTATTGCCATGTTCTTCAGAAGACAGACAAAGCCTGTTTGTCACAGGGTGCAGCATCCTAAGCTGAGCTCCAACATGGGTTCTTTTTGGTCTGGGAAAATCACCTCCCTTGCCACTCTTCTGGGACAGGAATTCCCAATCCTGAGGATTATTTTCCACTAAGCCCTTGCAAGGCTCTGCAGACATGGTCCACGTGTCATGCAGGAACCCAATCCCTGCAGCCACCAGCCTTCAGATGCATTTGTTCACATTGTTTTGGCTCCTGATGGCTCCACACATTCCCATTTTTTGGTCATCAATATCCCCTGGCTTGCTCCTTCTTAACTAGAACATTCTGCCCCAGGTGATAGGTAGAGAACCAATGGAAAGATGCTGTCACTTGACTGGCTGTGACATGTTTCAGAACAATCTTTGTGAAACTCTGGCATTTCCAAAGCTCCAAACTATGTTATGTAAATATATTTCCAGCCTATCTTTCAAAATAAATCAAAATACTCATTTTAAACTAGTTTGTTCTTTTCAGTTCAGAATGTATTTTTAGCTGTTTTGTTCTAAGTTTTCACCTTCTAATATGGGAGTTACACTGAATGAAAGAAGTTCTGTGTGAGCAAATACCCCTACGAGGACCAGGGGTACAGTTTGCACAGAGAATTTTGAAGCCTTATTTCCTCCATTCAGTGCACTCTTCCGAGTGTCTGGAGAGTTCCAATCACCAGTAAGCATCACTTTTTTGTGTCAGACTCCTTGTAAGAGAACCTTGTACTGCTCATAATGTGAAACCTCCAGACGGCACAAGCCGTTTTTAAAGGTGAATCGTGTTATGGGGCCACACAGTTTTTGGCACAGAAACTTCTAATCAGCCAATACTTACTGGCTTATTTATGAGCTTTCCTGTGTGCCTGCATGTCAGATAAGCAAGACAGAAGGAGTGCTTTAATGAGGATTATTTTTGCTACTAAAGTTTGTTCTTAAGGGAACACCAGCGGCCCCTAATTTGTTATTGCTGGAGAGTAACAGTGAGACACTTGGCTGACACACAGACAGCCCTGGCTGTGTCATGGCATCAGAGAGTCACAGAATGGTTTGGGTTGGAAGGGGCCTTAAAGCCCATCTCCTTCCACCCCCTGCCATGGGCAGGGACACCTCCCACTATCCCAGGTTTCTGCAGCCTGGCCTTGGACACTTCCAGGGATGGGGCAGCCACAGCTTCTCTGGGCAGCCTGTGCCAGGGCCTCCCCACCCTCACAGGGATGAATCTCTTCCATATATCCAACCTAAATTACTCCTTGTCCTGTCACTCCATTCCCTGATGAACAGTCCCTCTCCAGTTCCCTGTATCCCCTTCAGACCCTGAAAGATGCTGTGAGGTCCTCACACAACTTTCTCCTCTCCAGCCTGAACACTCCTAAATTCTCCCATCCTTTCTCCCTTATCAACTTTGTGGCCCCCCCAGGAGTCCCTCCAACATTTCTGTGTCCTTCCAGTGTCCTTCCTCAACATTTGGCAGAAGGATACTTCCCACACCAGAGAATGTAGTCAGCACTTTTTTCTTGCTCTCACAAAAAAGAAGGCATGAGGTGTTGATGTCAGTGTGTGGCAAGTCATCACTCTTTCCTGCATGGAGTGATAGCTGGAAAAACCCCAAATTCCTGTGCAGGAGCAAGGCTGGTCCCTTTGGCTCCTCCCACGTGAGTCCTCAGGAGGTCCATTATTTGCAAATAACTCCAGGTATCCCACTCTTTTACAATTAAGTAAAGGCTCATTGAAAGCTGTTCCATACAAACCCGTGCTGGGTGGCCTTTTACAGACGCAGGATTTAAACAAGAAATAAGCCAGGCTTGCAACCACGCAGGGCAGTTCTGACTGTTCAGTGAGAAAGAACATGCAACTATAGTCAGAGAACTCACTGCAGCAGCTTGGCAGTGCTCTCCATTTACTTATTTACCTGTGTCTAATCCCTGGGTTATCAGCAAAATGTCATTCAGCAGCAGCACAGGCTACACATTCATGTAGGTATTAGCAAGAGCCTTCCTGCTTATGCCAATGTTTTTAATTCTAGCAATACTCCCTTGCTGTCTTTTCTTGTATGAAGGTCATCCAGGTACTTCTTGTGGAATACTGGTACTATTAGATGGTGAGAGCTTTCAGGCGTGTGAGTGGCACATGTGAAAATATAATCCCAGCATACCCGAATGCTCTACTTCAAAAACTTTCAGTAGTTCAGGATTAGTTGCTTACATGCTGAGGTTTTTGTTTTTTTTAGTTTCATGTGTTGGAAGGTACAGTGGAAAACTGAAGGACTGATGATAAACTGGAATAGAGCTGAGCTTGTGCAGCAACTCTGGAGTTGCTGAAGCTTCTTGGTGCTGGTTTGCACAACTAGAGCAGCAATTCCCCTCCACTGCAGGACTCCAAACTGTTTTCTGCAGAGGAGCTGAAAGGGTCACAGTCCTTCCTTGATCTGCTGCAAAGTCATAGTTTGCTTTTCTCTGAAAAATCATCTCTCAGTGTCTCTCCAGAAGCACCCATGGGTATTTTAGGAGGCAGAGAAGATCCTGAACATTGGAGGCTTGTCACACAAGTGCTGGGGGGGAAGACTAGATTCTGTTTATCTTAAAGCAAGTGAAGGAATTGCAGAACATAAGGAAGTAAGAGATGGAATTCCAAGGCTTAAAAAGTGCAAAGGCATTTGTCCCAACAAACCCAAAGAACTGTTTATGGTGAAAGCACATTCCTTGCCTTGGTCTTCCTTCCAGCCTGAGCCCTTATGGGAGCTCTCCCTGGATGAACTGAGGGTCCATCCCTGCAGGCCCCCAGTGTCCCTGCCACCCCACACTGGCCATGGGACATTCCAGGCAGCAGCTGAAGGATGCTCTATGTCTCCTGCTCCTGCTTTCTCCAGGCACAGATGGGATTGGCAGCCTTGGTAACCTGGCTTCAGAGCACAGCACGTCCATCTGATGACACTGATAGATTGCACAGAGCAAAAGTGGGGGGAAACACTATTATTGGTGAGTTGTAGGGTTTTTTAGTAAAAATAGGCTTGCCCTGATGGGATCTCTGCAGGTAGATTATTCTCCTGTTAAAGTTATTGTGTTTTTCTTCATTAAACATTAGTTATAATGTTTGATGCTCAAAGAAAAGCCAGAGAAAATGAACTCACTCCTTGAGAAATATTGTGGTAATTTTTCATCTTTATTTTAAGGGCACTTTTAACATGAAAATATAATTTTTTGTGATTTTCTTTCTGAAATATCTTTAAAGGCTTTTTTATGAAATAATTTAAAAGTATTCCATTTACTAATACCCTTAACATTTGTAGTCAAAAGGAAAACTGACTGTATTTTGAGTTTGAAATGAAAATACCTTCTGAAATGCTAACAGAAATGTTTCCATAAGGATGTCAATAGCTCTGTAGGATAATGGAGTTATCAAAAGGGACCTATAGGGATCAAGAAATCTCCTCACACAGAGGAGCAAGCTACTTCCAGCTATTCCTCTTGGTTTCAATTCTTGTTATGCAGACTTTTCCTTTTCTAAAGCCTTCTAAGGGTTGCACAGTTACAGATGAAAATCTGACTTTCTTAATATTGAAAACGAGGTTTAATGCAAAGGGAACACAAAGTAGAAAAATATCAGAAAACAGAGTCCTATCAGTATATGATATAGATATTTTATTTTATATAGATAATAACCTATATAGTTTCATACAAGTATTTGCAGGGAGGGGGCAGAGGATGAAGCAGGCTCTGCTCGGGGGGGCCCAGCAATGGCACAAGAGGAACGGGCAGGAACTGATGCCCAGCAAGTTCCCCCTGGGCAGGAGGAAGAACTTCTTGGCTGGGCAGTGACCCAGCCCTGAGCAGATCGAACAGGGAGGGGGGAGTCTCCCTGCCTGGGGATATTCCAGACCCTCTGGACACAGCCCTGTGCCCTGTGCTCTGGGATGGCCCTGCTGGGACCAGATGAGCCCCTGTGGGCCCTTCCAGCCTCACCCATCCTGGGGTTCTGTGATTATTTTGAAATCTCACAAGGTGCTCTCAAATTGTTAACAGACCTTCTATGACCAAGGCAACGTGTCTTATGACAGTCCAGAAGTAATTAGTTACTAATTTTAATTGTTTATGTTTAATACAGTATAAATGTCTATACAGAATCAATATGCTGAGCAAACCCAAAGTGGATTTTGAAAAGAAAACTCCAGGATTCTCATTAATTGGATGATGAACAGCTTCCGATATTAGAAGACAAATAGTAGCTCTGAACATGCTATGCCCCTGGAACAGCACTAGAGATGAGACACAGGCATCCTGCCCTTCTAAAAACAGGAATATTTTGTCACACTGCCATCAGATACAATTTCTGATGTATAGTTAAATAACCTTTACTTTCATCCCCCCAGTGTAAAAGATGAAAATCTTTTAAAAGACGAGTCCCAAAGAAATGTAAATACAGTGTATTCACTACTGACATTTCAAAAGCTTCTGCCCCACCAGTGGAGACAGCTATTCTCTATTATCAGGTTTCCTGTCAGTCACATTGATTAAAGTTGATAAATACTGCAAGCCACTTGGGGCAGGCTAAAGGACACAAAAGAGAAATGTAACTTCTTTGAAAAGGACCATATTTCTTGGGAAATGAAAACCAGATCATATTTTCCTGCATTTCTCAACTTCAAGAAGTGCAAATCCCTCTACTTAGATTTTTTTTTCCATTTTCCTAGAAGTGATACTTAGAAACTGTAATTAATGTAATAATGGTCTGCAGGCAGAGCAGTGAGATACTGAAAAGTTAGCCCAATTTCTCTGCATTCACACACTATTTTGTTTCAACTTGGGCAATAAATAACAATTCATTAGACCAGTTGCTGAAATTTGGTCCAGTAATAGCTACATCCTAAAGGAACAGGAATCCAAGTGCATCAGGAACACTGGGATGTGTTTTGTCAGTCCAAAAAGCAAACTACTTTGAAAAGTATGCCATATATTCCTGATGAATATTTAGCATGCAGATGGCAGAAGATCAGTTTGATATCATTCATCAGGTCAAATCTGTTCTAAAGGTTCTTCTGATTGCTATTGCATATGCATTATTTTTAATCTTCTAAAAATCTCCAGAAGAAGTGGATATTAATTTCAGAATTAATGTTAGAAAAGCATTGATTTCTGTTTGCCATCAAGGCAAGGGAAAAGAGCAACACTCCCACAAAATCAGCTATGGAGAGGAAAAGCTGACTTTTATTTTATTTTAGTATGAACAAGCAAAAAATGTTGAGCAAAATATTGAAAAACCTGGGGGAAATAAAGGAATCCAGGAACATTTTGTCAATTGTGACCTTCCATTAAACATCAGTGGAGATACTTACACTGATGTAGCGGAGCATTGGAATGTCCAGGAACAAGAACTTCAAATCACAAGGTATTTTCTATGAAAACTTCTTTCCTTATCTTGTCAAACTTTCCAGAAGAATACTTTTCTAACTTGACTGAACATTGTAATTACAGCAGTAGAAAGGAAAAAATGGAAGAATCCAAGTTGGATTTCTCATGGGGGAAAAAAAAAATCAAGCTTTAAAGTTACTCAGAGTTACTGTATGAAAGAAGGAATGAAACTCCTGGTAATTGAATTGAATTTTCTAGTTAAGAAAAAAAAAAATCTTATTTTTATAATAAATGATTAATTAAATTCACTCCATGGCTATAAAAGTATTTGATGACCCACATCTTTTTGGCTAATAACCTGAAATCTACTGCCAGCAGAATATATTGATTTAAACTCATGAGGGTTTTTAAAAAGGCCTGCAGAGCCTTAAAACTCAAAAATGATGTGAGTTTGGAAATTCTGAGCTAAGCCCAGTTTGCATTAGTATTTTAAGAACATCATGCATACATTTACCTTTCTGAGCTTATTGTTTAGCTATATATTTCCAACAGCAGCTGGAGTAGTTGAAAATGTAATGCCATAAAACTACATGAAATTTCTGACAAACCATAAAAGCACGAAATCCAGTCCCACTCCTGTATTCCTTTGGCATGAAGCTGAGGGGGTTTTATAATGAAATTATTTTTAAAGTGCACAGGGTGCCAAAAGGAACGTGTCTATTTAAGAATCTCTCAGTCTACCACCACAGAAATCTGGCTGAAAAAACTAGTGTACCTTTTGCGCAATTTTAATACAGCTACCTTGGGTCTACTTCTCTGTTCAGATGCTTATCCATCATAACATCACACTGCACAGAATCAGATTACAAGCCCTAATGAGAATTCCGCATATGTGGCTAACTATGCCATTGTAATTAATTTAGTCAGAAAATCGTTCTGTGTTAACAGAGGGAAAGACTCTTTTCGAAATCTTGGCATTTTCCTTCAGGCTATAAAGAGTTCTCAATAAAGAAATACAATGTGATCACAGGATCATTAAGGCTGGAAAAGATCTCCAGATCATCCAGTCCAAGCTGTGCCCAATCCCCACCTTGTCCCCCAGCCCAGAGCACTGAGTGCCACGGCCAGTCCTTCCTTGGACACCTCCAGGGATGGGGATTCCAAACCTGCCCTCCTGGACAGCCCCTTCCAATGCCTGACCACCCTTTCCATGCAGAAATTCCTCTTGATGACTCTCCCCTGACAAGGCTTGAGGCTATTCCCTCTCATCCTGTCCCTTGTTCCTTGGGAGTAGAGCCCGACCCACCCCCGGCTCCCCACTCCTCTCAGGGAGTTGCAGAGAATTTCAGGTCCCCCCTGAGCCTCCTTTTCTCCAGGCTGTCCCCCCCCCCCCGGCTCCCTCAGCTGCTCCCCAGCTCCATTCCCTTCCCTGGATGCTCTCCAGCCCCTCAATGTCCTTCTTGCAGTGAGGGCCCAGAACAGGACGCAGGACTCAAGGCATGGCCTCACCTGTGCCCAGCACAAGGGACAGTCACTGCCCAGGTCCTACTGGACACACTAATTTTGATACAGACTGAGTGCCCTTGACCTTCTCATCCACCTGGGCAATGCAGCAGTGCTGCACCAATGTAAAAGTGGTCAAGATAGTATTTTGCACAGATTTCTTTGTTCCCTTTTGAAAACAATGAGATTTTTAACACAGTTTTATACAGCTTTTGGAGTTTTTCATATTATAATTTAGGTCATGAGTTGCAATGAGAAACATCTGATGACTATCACCTGAAAATGGTGATGGACCTCTTGAAGGTTTTAGTTGAGGCAAAAGGTGATGACCCCCATTACTCCTTAAATCAGCAGAAGACATGTTAGGAAAAGAAATTACTGCAAGCTATTTGAGCCTAGATTATTGCATATTTTTAGTATAAACTAATGGGAACTCTATTAGCAATTGTAGCAAGATTTAATTTGCTCAGAATTTCCTACATGCAAGCTTATTTCTAGTAGAAACTGGTGTCTTACACAACTCTTGACCCCTTATTGTTTATTTTGCAAGTTCCTTGTTTATAAAAACATAAAGGGTATTTTTCTAAATTAGAATAGAGAAAAAAGAATGCAGAGAATTTCAGTGCTTCAAGCCAGTCTACCAAAATAACTTGAACTATTCAGATCGTAGAAGAAACATGAAGAGCACCTTGAGTGCTCAGAAGCAATTACGACAGTGATAACTGCAGATGAAATGAAGCAAAATGTGAAAAATTTATCTTCATGTACACTTTTCTACATAAGAGAATGGCTTCCATTTATCTTACTTCTTTCTCTGTTAGACTGATTAGTTAACTGGCTTCAGAAGCAAAATATGAATGAGCTGACAAATTGTTCCCTTTGACTTTTGCACAGTCCGAGTGTAAATACCACATCTAACATTTAATCATTTAAAACAGCAGATCTGGCTACAAGTTAAGATGGGAATATATTAACCCAAATGTGCTGTCAGGACATAGGAAGGAGTTTTATCTTTTACATATATTTTAAAGTCATTCTGAGGATAAGCAGGTATCAGCACCTTAATTTTATCCCACATGTGACCCCACTGAATTCAAACACAGGGAAAAAATCTGGAATCAAGATATTGTTTAATCTATTAGAAAACACGGAGATTTTTAAGGATAGAAAAGGAAAGCCACTGAGGACAGGGCAAAGTGGATGTAAACGTGTAAGCCCACGCCTGTGCCCTACTCACTTTCACCTCCAGTTGCATGAAATCGCTCTGGAGTTTTAAAATATTTGGCCAGTCATCAGCTCTTTTTATTTTTAAGAACAATATCTTTGAGGACTCCATGTGTACATCTATTCATATCTTTGGAGACAGGAGTTCAAATAAATCCTCATTATGTCAACATAAAAATAAATATCATTATACCTGACAAGTAGTGGCTGCATCACTCAAAGTAGGAATCATTAAAAGAAACCATCAGATTTTGCCCAACATTGGTTATAGGGATGCATATAATTCATGACTGCTTTAATGGCAGTCTGATTTCCATGTGTTTAATTTTAAGACATCTCAGAAGACCTCATCAGACAGACTTTTAGCTCTTAGATTTTTCACATTGTACACATCTTAACATTTTTATTCAGCTTTTGATGAAAATTTTCAAACTTCTCACTGACTAGTGAGAACAACACTGGAGATGAGCACCTCTTTCCACATGCAGCCTTCAGCAGGTGTGAATCCTTAGGTTTGGCATTGTCTGTAATTCCAGAACTTTTCCAATACCCTCAAACTCCAATTGGCTGAATTTCAAGGTAGATTTTACCAGCATACACCCTGTATGTCCTGATGCTTGGTGAGGTTATTCCTTATTTATCACCCCTAACATCTGTGCTACCAAAGAGTTAAAACTTCTCAGACTCTATTTCTGGCTTGCTAAGAATCCTTCAAAAAAAGAATTTTAAAAAAAGGTTGCAACCCTATTCCTTCAATCCCTCATGCATTGTCAAAAGAGCTATTAAAAACCTGTTATAGAATTCTACAGGCTACCCTGGAATGCTCTGGATCCATGCCTTGAGTTTAACTTACAAAGGATACGTTCCGGTCTGATTGCTCCAGCCTGTGGTTTTCTGTATCATAAACTGAAAATTCTGTTTCTGTTTTAGACATTTTAATCTCAACTCCCCCATGAGCACTGGAAAGTGGGCTGACCATACAGATATTTTCCAGACCTGTGTTCATTTCCTTCCACTGTATCTTGCTTGTCAAACTGCTGCTCTTCTTGATCTCTTGCTATTTTTGTTCCCTGAAATTCTTTTTCCTGACATTTTTAGTTTCTATAATCTGATATTAAAAAAAAACAACCCTAAAACAGTCAGACCTGTCTCGTGCCCCTTTGTATAGTCTGATTCTTAGACATATATGAGCAAAGTTCTGGCTTCCAAAGCTGTTCAGAGGGAAACTCTTCCAGAGTCAGCAGGTCCAGCAGTCACCCTTCCATCTTGGGGAGCAGGAGCTCTATTCCAGCTGACCTACCCTGCAAGCCACTGCTATTAAAATGATTTTATGCCCTTCTGACTCTGCGTGCCTGGCTCCAGGATCTTTTTCTTGCAAATCTTTAGGGGCCTGGATGGTTTCCTTTTTTTCCTTTTCACTCAGGGTTTGTACATTGTTTAGCACAGAGAGCCCGTGATCCCAATGAGGTGTTACTGGGCTGAAGCACGGAGCGACCTGTGGCTTTAACAGAGAGATAGTTTTCTTCTGGAAACAAGCAGTTCTGTGCCACCTTCACAGAATTCAGAACATATTTTTCACAAATAATGTCTATTGAAAAAATGTGTACAACATTACCTCTGGAATGAGTTCTAAAAAAACCCTATTTCAACAAGTACAAATGTACATGGGTTCAAGATATTTTTTCCATTTTCCACACCATTTTTTTTTAATTTTAATAAGGGCTTCCTGTTATCCAGACTAACTCTTTTTTGGAGCTGTCAACACAGATAGAAAAGTCAATTTGGTAACAAAGATGGGGAAGGGCCTGGAGGGGAAGGGTGTGAGGAGCAGCTGAGGGCACTGGGTGTGTTCAGGGGGAGAAGAGGAGACTGAGGGGAGAGCTCCTGGCAGGGACAACTTGCTGGGCAGGGGCAGAGGAGGGGCAGGGCCTGAGCTCTGCTCTGTGGGGCCCAGGGCCAGGAGCCCAGGGAATGGGCTGGAGCTGTGTCAGGGCAGGGGCAGGGGGGATCTCAGGCCAAGGCTCTCCTTTGCCCAGAGGGGGGTTGGGCACTGCCCAGGCTCCCCAGGGCAGTGGGCACAGCCCCAAGGCTGCCAGAGCTGCAGGAGGGGTGGGATGATCCTCTGGGGACAGGGGGGACTCTTGGGGATGGCCAGGAGTTGGATCCTTGGGGATCCCTTTCAACTCAGCTGATTCTGGGATTCTGTGATTCAGCAGCAGAGAGATTCCCGTGTAGCTGTGTATTCAGGCTCTGCCCTTCCAGGCACCACAACCACGGCCCTGCTCCAAAGGGAAACAGGGTCTGTCCATGCCTGAGATGCTGCTGGACTGGAGGCTCCCTGTGGCACAAAGAGCCTGCCACGGGGAGATGACAAAAACACATAGCAGATGGTGTGGGCAAAAGGCAACTGCATTCCCTTCTCCTTTTCCCTCTCTATTTCCCTGTGAAGAAGTTCTGGGTTGTGCCAGCAGCAGTATTGATTAAGCCTGACTTACTAAACTAAACCTACATAATATTCCTAGAGCCTATGTTTAAATCATAAAATGTGGGCATTTCCATTTACATACGGCTCTCAAACTTCCCCAAGAGCTGAACAAGCTCAGTTCCCTTAAAAACAAGATCACTCTGACAGCTAGAGGCTGCTGGCCTAGATGAAAATGTAAGTTTAGGCCAATCTATATCCACATATTTGTATTTTATACATCCAGATTTATATCTGAAAAGCTATTTATACTGCTGGCACTATTTGAATAACTCATACTCATTAATGGTTGGGTTTATACTTTCAACTGTTTCAGTAAATAGGGTCATTGATTACAGAATAAAGGTTCTGTTTATCAGACTTTTCCAATGACAGACTCTAATTCAGTCAAGAACTGGATTAAGGTCACACCCCAAAGCTTTTAATCACTTCACAGAAAATGAAGATGTTCAAATTAAGAAGACTACCAAAACAATAACATACTTTTGAAAGACAAATGGAGAAAAAGGTTGGACAGTGTGAAAATTTTTACATTTTGTGTGTTTTGATGTTTGGAAAAACAAATAAAAAAAGTCCTCCACTCTCACATATGTACCAGTCTTCTGTAAATACAACAACTCAGGAAAAAAGATCAATTCTAAATTTTATATCAAAGTGTCAATACCATCATAGCCACAACAGATTAGGGGTTTTAAATTGTATAAAAAAAGCAGTGCAGTTTCATTGTCTAAATGTAGTTTTCAATATCAGAATTGCTTTGTCATTGTGCTGCAATGAAACAATTTTTTACTTCTTTTGTGAATACCAAAGAATTACAAACTGAAACAAAATACATACTTAGAAATTAATCTTTTTTGAAATGAGACATTTCAAAATTACATTTTTCAGTCATTTTTCATTTCTGTCAAAATTTTATAAAATGTTTGCTTCCTTACATTTTCACTGGAATCACTTAGAAAGTAGTAAGGAAATTCTTAGTTGAATATAATTTTTTACAACCATGGGCAGTAAAAGAGGTATTCTGATCAGCTTCTCTGAAGACAGCTTTCAAAAGGGTTTTTTAGTAGACTAGGAAATGTTTCACAGGGAAAAAGCTTCACAGGGAGAAATATATCTTGTTGAAAGTACAGTTAAACTGGAAAATAGTACCCTGGGGCAAAGACAGAAGTTGCAATACTTATGAGGAGCATTCAACAGTTGGACTGGGAAACAAAATACCCTGAAATACCAGAGTGATGGAAACCACATTGCTCTCCCCCATCCAATCTCCTCTTTCCTGCTGGATTTTTTTTAAATTGTAAGTATAATTTCTTTTCTATCAACTAAATTTGTTTGCAAAGCTTTGTTCTGGTGTGGGAATTACATATACAGTGAAATCATGAAAGGAGCCCAAAGACAAATGACCAAATACTTAATTCTGTCTGCACCTAAACAAAATGGAAGTGCACATTTAAACTTCCCACAGAAACAAGTCTTAAAGCGTGGAATGGGGCAAAGAACAGTTTTAGAGATTTTTAAATGTCTTTAAAATCTTATAGGGTGTTAAATCTGTAAAGCTTTGCAGCTTCAGGTAGTGGAATTTTTAAAGAAAAAGACATGATATTGTTTGAATTTCATTTGACATGTAATTTGGTCTATAATTTAAAATATCAGGCTGTAATTTGCTGCAGGAACCACCATGTAGGGCTGGTGTTATAAAGTGTCACCTAAGGAAAAAAGTGATAAAGAACTATGGCTTTTCAAATATTTGGTCATATTTCTTTATAAATATCAGAAATAGTAAGAAAATGTTTTCCAGCCCATAGCTATTTGTTTGACATTTTCCACAAGGAATATGTTATATTTTATATCAACACAGCTTGATAATGATATCACCTGAGAGCTTTTCTTCACTCACCCAGGTTCATATTTAATAAGCATCTGAGATCATAGAAATTTTATGATATAATGCAATAGATAATCAAACCCAGAGAAATTATCACTGTTTGGAATTAACTCCACTTTTATAACAAACACTCTGGAGGTAAAAAAAAAGAAGCAGAATATCAGGTAATGGAGAAACATAAATTTCACACACACTAAAAATGCATATGAATAATGTCTTTAATGTGCTCTTATATTCATCTAAAATGAGAGCAAACAAACTAATAAATTTTCTAGAGAGGCTGAGCATATTGATTTCCTTAAGAATGCTAAATTTATCTTTAACCTGTTTTTCCCTAGTACATTCATTGATGTGAATTTTAAAAAAAAATGAGCAATTCTCTGATAAGTTTTCACAGAATTTTATGGTCCCATGCCAAGAAAGGAAAGGCAGGATTCTTTCCTGCTCGATTCCCATAGGAAAAAAGAATATGAGATGTATTAATGTATAATATACATAATGAACATTCTAAGTATGAATATTTTTGTAAAGACCTGGAAAGCCAATGTTGGAAGGAAGCCACTTTCTGTGATAAATGGTGGTATCAAGAATGTGGAGGAATTAGCAAAGCAGAAGTAAGCTTTAACTTTGGAAAGATTTAGATTGCCCTGCTCGTTTACTAAGTCAGTGAAACACACCAAATTCACAGCTTAAATCCCCCCTAAATCCTTCCTCCTTGTGGAAATCCAACACCTTGATTTTTGGGTATGAAGAAAACCTTTTCGTGAAAAATCTCCCCTGCAACTTCCTGGGACTGAGGTTCCAGCCACAGCTCTTCCACCAGCAGCTCTCCAGTCCCTCCCCAGTGCCAATTTACAAATGGAACCTTTCCCTTATTCCTATAAATAATGGAAAAAAACCCCAAACAAACAGAAATAAAAAAAGACATATATATCTATAAATTTCACTTCTAGGAGGACAGCAGACTAAAGCAAGAAGCAAAGCACCAGCTTTAGCACCACTTTTCCCCACTGTTAAAAAAATGAAACAGAATGGAGTGTTGTGGAAAATTACCCAAGAAGAAGTTTGTCTGAAAGGTTCTGTAAAAAAACAAATTTACATGGCATGTCCCAGAGGAGAGATGGAGATTTTGTGCAGGTCAGGCTTGTTTAAGACTTCAACATTAATCTCACAGCAGACAGACTTTTATTTTCATCCTATTAAAGATTTGAGGGGAATACCTTGTGAGCTTTCAAAATAATCAGAACCCCAGGATGGGTGAGGCTGGAAGGGCCCTCAGGGGCTCATCTGGTCCCAGCAGGGCCATCCCAGAGCACAGGGCACAGGGCTGTGTCCAGAGGGTCTGGAATATCCCCAGGCAGGGAGACTCCCCCCTCCCTGTTCGATCTGCTCAGGGCTGGGTCACTGCCCAGCCAAGAAGTTCTTCCTCCTGCCCAGGGGGAACTCGCTGGGCATCAGTTCCTGCCCGTTCCTCTTGTGCCATTGCTGGGCCCCCCCGAGCAGAGCCTGCTCCATCCTCTGCCCCCTCCCTGCAGATACTTTTATATTTATATTAGATAAAAATATTACAAACTTACAAGTTTAAGCTCATAAACTAATTTAAACCCCCTTACACTTATAGATTTGTATTAGTTTACATAATTGCATGCAAAACAGGCCAAAGGAGTTCTGAGGAGGCAGCACAACTAAATAACATCTGAAGGAACACTGGGATCACTCTGGTGAGATGCTCAAGTTGTGATGACCCAACCTGGGAGTAGCAGAACTTGGATCAGCCAGAAGGGTCTCAGCTGCTGGTCACAGCAGCTGCACCCTTCCCAAATGTTTGGTTCTTCTCAGTAGCAGATGAACATCCTGTTGACACAGCAAGGTTAATAATTACTGTTTTTAATAAAGAATTCTGCTGCTGACCTTGTACCCCTTCTTTCCCCATTCTGTGCGAGAACACTGATGGAACAAAGAGTGATACAAGCTAATTTTAGTTTTAAGTGGGCATTCCCCACAGCCTTCAGAATATCTAGGATTTAATAGCCAAGAGAATATGGAATACATTTGTCAAATTAATTAAAGCCTGTCCTTCTAAGGAATTAATTTGAAAACTAGTGGAAAGATGGAATTATGCCTTGCTTTCTTAGATGAAAAGATGACCACTATGAATGTGTCATAAAAAAGTTCCTTCACTTTTAATTTCTTCCAGTTCAGATGGTTGAAAAGTAACTCAAATGCTAAAATATGTCTCTGGGCCCTAAAAAATATCTAAAAGTTCAACATTAATCAGGCAACATGATAGTCTACTTGAGAGGAGCTGGAGAGGACAGCAAGATGATTATTTTAGAAATTTTCTTATCTATATAGTCTTCTGCAAGAATTGAGTTTTCAAAATGAAAATGAATACAAGATGATCAAATATTTTTGTATGAATAAAATCACAGTGAAGTGCCAAGAGGGTTTCATTCATGTAGTACAATGACTTATTGTCTCCCATGTTGAATATGTGCTCTGAAATAGGGTCTGTGTTGGCAAAAAAAAGTCTATTTAGTCTCTCTATATAAAATTATTTTATATTTAGACTCCATATGTAGGAATGATTTTGTATCTATGTGTTTATTTTTGTCTATGTAAAAAAAATCACACCAAACAACCAAATTTGGGGCTTAAGCAATTTTAAAGCAATACAAACTTTAGCAACATTTTTTTTCCAAGCATATGCAGTCCAATGATTAAAAGTAAAACTACCCTTAGGAATGACATAATGTCATAGTCAAAATCCTGACACTGGGGAAAACAAATGCCTATAGAAAAAGATCCAGCCCTGATCACGTATTTCACAGCAGAGTCTGTTAGTGATTTTTCTAAAGGATAAGCACATCTGTTGCACATTAAAGGAAAATTGTTCATCCACAATCCTTGCAATTCAAGCAAACAAACAGCAGTTTTGGTCATTGCTTTAATTTGCTGAAAGCACTGTATTAATAAGCATACAGTGAGCTGCTCACCCAGAGCAAACCTGGCCCTAGGCTGGTGAGGCTGCACAAATACCAACCCACCACACTATCCACAGGATTCTCCAAGCCCAACAGGATTATCCTGAAGTACCAAGACTTAGAAAATTCATTTTTACCTGTTTTATCAACTGGAATTGAAAAGTCAATCCCAGAACACTTCATTTTGTTGATGACAAGAAAATTTCAAATCAAGTTTATTTCAATGTACCAAAAAACCCAGTCACCATTTAAATGTTCTGTGTGCCAGAGACAAATTACATTTCTCAATTTCTAATAAAATGTGCAGTTGGTCATAAGCATCTACTCTTTATTTATTACAGCCTGGCAGCTTGAGGGGCATTAATTTATTGCTTGTGTACAATGGGTGTGTGTGATACACAATATCAGTGTATTTTAAGCATGATATGGTCTGTATCTCAAGTCTTAGTCTTTCAAGAGAATGCAATTATGGAGTATGATTAAATTACTTTGTAATTTATTAGAGGATTTATAAATCCAACAAGCATTGAAAAGACATTACCCCAGCACTCTTTCATAGTGAGCTGTGCATTTTCCATTTTCTCCCACTGAAAATCCATATGTACACACTACACACTTTTTGTTTCGACATAAAAAGTATTTTTATTAAGAGATGGATATCATTAATGCTGAAATGCCACTACTGATTAATTATTTGTATGAAATATAATTAGCACCCAACCAAAACTCCCAAGAGTCTTCTCCATTCCTATATTTTTTAAAAAATACCGTGTCAACAGAATCTCATGAACAGAACTTTCTTATCACTGTTGGCAGATTTTCATTCACAGCACGAGATAAGAAAAAAGGAGCTATATCATAAGTGTTTCAAACTGTGGTTTGTACAAACTCACTCCTCTATTTATTCTATTACCTAGTGAAAAAGTGAGGAGACTAAATAAGTCTGAATTGTGCTGTTCTGGTCTCTCAACTCAGCTTGTTAAAAAGAGGATACAATAACAAATCAAGTATTAATTTGTGTTCTTTTATAATTCCTGCTTGGCTTCAATTCATCTACATAAAGTAGAATTTAGATCAAATTCCTACATGTCCCTACAGCCCCACACTGTGTAACAGACCTGATTAGTTTGAATACCCTTTATCAGCAGAACTGCAGCTTCCCCCAAAACAAGAATATTCAATTCACTATTCTCACAAGCAAGAATATCTGCTTCCCCCACCCCCCTGAAAAGTGTAACAATTTTAAGAGGAAATAAGAGCAATAATAGAGAGAAAAGGAAATGTCTATAAATGAGAACTAGACAACTCTCATTTCCTCAGGGTAGAACTTTTTAAAGCTTAAATTTCCTTTCTTAAATAAGTAAAGTGTTAGTCCTGCCTGGTGCCGACTGCAGAAGGATTTCAACAGATGCAGGAGATAGAGGCTCATCTTCTGTCAAAAGTGCAAAGGTTCATCCGTGGAATTATTGACTCCAGGAATCCAGCCAGATGGAAAACTTCAAGCACATATTATTGATCCACTTCTCTGCTTAAGCAGCAACTTAAATACTTGCCTAATTATTTTAAATTATGTCTGTAAAAAGGCAAACAAGATGCAAAGACAGACTGACTGTGCAAGACCATGTTTTCTATATCTGGACAGCACAAATACCACCATCTGTTGCTTTCCCTGAAACAATCCATGGTAATAAGGACACCCTGCCCATTCTGATTATGTGTGAGTCATATTTTGAGGAATATCAGAGAAATGTGGGCAGCAGCAAAAGTGCCTCTTATAAAGAGCCTTCCCTGTAACAACTTCCTTCAAAGTGATAATGAAACTCATTCACAAGTTTTTTAAACTCAGGGATACAAACATACAGAGACCAAGAGGTTAATTATACTTGCAGTCATCCTTCAAGCAGAACTAGTTCAAATTAGTCCCAATAACGTTTCAACAAAAAAAAAAAGTTTCTTTAAATATAATTTTACGGTTTAGCTCACATTTTCCGAAATATATAAATATTTGGAGTTTTACATAATTTTTCAAAGCAAGACATTTGTTGTGCAATCATTTTGATACAGTGGATTTCTGGTTTATTCTCCTACCTTGTTTCTACACATCTAGAGATTAAAGAAGAGCTTTAGCATGGATACCACCTGCAGGTACATCAGTGGAAGTTGTCTTGAACTCAGAGCAAACCAGAAAATAAAAAGTGCACACAGTATTTCAAACACCCCAGAAGACTTATTTTCTCAGTACTGTTTTCCCAGCATTACTTGCTTATAATAAACAAATATTCCAGGCTTCTGTCTTTTGCTTCAGTGTGAATTCTTCCACCAGATGAGAAATCTTGGAATTCCAGAAGATCAAAGGTAGGATGTAGGACAGCAAATGATTTCAGGGCAGTTGGACAGAGACACAGGTACCTCTCAGTGTCCTGCTTCTGCACAGAATCTTGACTGTATTAACCCACCCCAATTAATGCTCTGTCTTCCCTTCTGGCTGCTGCTGACCAGCAAAGAATCCACCATCACTTCATATCTTTTTCTCATTCTAAAGTAGAAAATGCAGTGTCCATCATTTTGAGTTTACTAATTCATCCACTGCAGATGGCTTTGGCTTTTTCCATTGTCATTTGTCTGCTTCCTCCTTTTCATCCCTCCTGCTGCTTCTCTTTTCTTCAAAGAGGACATAAGCACACTCAAGTCTCCTGAAGCTGTGGCTTTATCCACTGTGAATCACATAAGCTCTTTTCCTACCAAATATACTGCAAATTTTAATTCAATATGCTAAAAGTTTGACTAAATGAGAATAATATACTTTTACCAGCTAAATATTTGAAGATTATGATGATATAATGTTGTCTCTATAAACGACTCCTTGCCAGAAGTATAAATGAAAGCTGCACTCATTTCAGTTAAACTACTTAATTTGGACATACAAAAAGCATAAATGATTAAATATTAGTATGTGAACTTTGAGGGGCCTCTTAGGGATGTTACAGTTCCCAAGTTTCCTTCTTGTTCTGTCTAAAATAGGATTTAGAGGTTTTTAATAGAATTTAGATGGGTTTAAAATCTCCATATATGAGTTGTACTTTTACTGATTTATTGCATGAATTTCCTGTTGAATTTTTATGTGACACTTGATCTCCTCTGTGGGACCTGTTGAGTTCTGATTGGATAATGTAAATTTCCAATGGAGATTAAACACAAATGAGTATGAAATTGATTTATTATAATAAATGAAATTGAGGTCTGAGGTCCTGCTTTGCTTTTCTCCCCCAGCCAACCCAAGACTGTCAGATGAAGGGGTTTTTTTTAATAGTTTGCCAACAAAGAACAAAGGAAATGAAGAGCACATTTCTCAATTACACATTGGAAATTAGATAAAATATTGTTCCAAACCTGTTTGATTTCATGTGCACAAGAGAGTTGTTGGAATAGTTCAACACAGTTATAATTACATCATCATGGAGCCAATGTATTGTCTGACATGATTTCTTCAGAATTCAAACTCATTATCAATTTAATGGAGGGAATAGGCAACAGTGCTTGTCTTGTGTTCACATCTCCCCATTGGAATATTAATTCTAAACATGTTATGCAGGGCGCAGTTGTAAATGGAGATGATTGACTACAGTAAAGGATGATTTGTATCACTGACAGATTCAGCCTCGTTGGCACGTGGAGGCAGGTTCATCCACAAAGTATCAGCCCGATTCTAAGGCAATTCCAAAGGATCCATGGTCTCCAGTGTCACACACAAAAGCTGGCACTGCAGATACTGAGCTCCTGTAAAGGCAAAACCACTTTTCCTACCTGGATTTGTGCATCACAAAACCACAGAGAACCGTGCTTTGCCCAAAGACCAACTATGGACAGAGAACTATTGTCAACACTTCCAGAACAGGAGAGACATCCAGTGCCTGCAGCAGGATATTTCTTAACTCCAGGGAATGGGCTGGAGTTGTGTCAGGGCAGGGGCAGGGGGTATCTCAGGCCAAGGCTCTCCTTTGCCCAGAGGGGGGTTGGGCACTGCCCAGGCTCCCCAGGGCAGTGGGCACAGCCCCAAGGCTGCCAGAGCTGCAGGAGGGGTGGGATGATCCTCTGGGGACAGGGGGGACTCTTGGGGATGGGCCTGTGCTGGGCCAGGTGTTAATTATCCTTGGGGGTCCCACCCAACTCAGCATATTCTGGGATTCTGTGATCTTTACTTTCACAACAAAGATGAAGAAGTCTTCTTTCCTGAGTATATGCCTTCCATCACTAATGTGGACGCACATATTCATGAAGTTCTGCTCTGTGGAACAACTGCTGGAATTTGTGCCTCTGACAGTCACAATATATTTTGTGAAATATTGGAAATACCATCCCTCTGTCAGGGAGGTTTAAGGAGAAATTCCATCAATTCCATGGCATTCAGTGCGCATTTTACTGTTAGCTAAAGTGAATTAACAGTATGAAATATTCAATGTCAGTGGCGTGTACCCTGTTGTGTTGGAAGGGAGCTGACAAGAAAGAGAGAAAGAGACTATTTTCAAAGGCCTGGAATAACAGGACAAGGGGAAATGGCTTCCTACTGACAGAGAGTAGGATTAGATGGGATATTGGGAAGAAAAATGTCTACTATGAGGGTGAGGAGGCCCTGGCACAGGTTGCCCAGAGAAGCTGTGGCTGCCCCATCCTTGGAAGTGTCCAAGGCCAGGTTGGAGCCACCTGGGATAGTGGGAGGTGTCTCTGCCCATGACAAGGGGTGGAAATGGATGAGCTTTAAGGTCCCTTCCAGCTCAAATTCTGTGATTCCGTGTTATTCAACCTAAATTGGGAATGGTTGCATAAGGACTACAGTATAAAATGGCTCATGCTGAAAAATAATGTTAAACCTTTCTCACTGCACTTAAATCCCTTGCCTACTGTTTGAACAGGAAATACTGTTTATTGAGTTTCAAACAGTAGCTATGTCAGTGAGCACAATATTTATTCTTCTTGCAACAATGTCCTGCAATCAGTGCTGCCATTTCCAAATGCAGAAGATTTGTATAGAAAGAGAGATGAGAATGTGAGTACAAAACCTCCCAGAATACAGCCCTTGATCTCCTTGGTGGGTTTTTAAAGGGTTTCAGATTCTCTCTCAGAGCATTCACCAAAGTTAGGCCAGAAGAAGTCAAAGTAATTTAGATCCAATCTCTTCTCAAAAATAAAATGAGCAGAAGTTTTATTAAAAGGAAATGAAGAGGAAATTGAACTTTCATATTTCGTGATGATGACAGAAAACAATATTCATCGATACAAAGTTTGGAAGATATTTATATATCTCTGCTGCTCTACTGTGGGAGTTTTTTCACAGTGGAGGGCAGGTAATTTTTAAAAATATAATGGAGCTGTAGTAGAATTATCTGTTGGTTATTCCACAAAAGGTCCGAATGTAAAACATTTTCCATTCTTACAATCAGGAAGCAGAAATATTAATTGAAATGTGCACTTTATGAGGAATTTCCACCTTCATAAAAGCTGCATCGTCCTGTATCTCTATGACATGGAAAACTAAATTACTTGAACTGAAATCAAAGGGCTGAGGAAGATTGGGAATAGGATGAAAATGTCATCATTCTGCCTCACAGAACAGCCAGAAAGAAGAGGAGGAAATGTGCAGCCAGGGACAGGTGTGAGAGGAAAAAAGAGAGGTATTTACATTAAGTCCTAAAAGTTAATGGTTCCATAGTTCATGTAATGGTAGGGACAGCAATAGCTTGAGAAGGTGGCTCTTGTTCAGGGACTGCTCCTTGTGAATTTTGAACTCCTCTGGCAGACAATTAAATCCTCTTCCATTTACACAAGCTCTACAAGAAATTGCTGGGAATGATCATTCTTGGACACTGTCGTGGGTGTTTGGGCACAACCTGTCAGAAATGTCCAAGAATTTTGATCCCTACCACTTCAGCAGTATTTAAATGCAGTGTGTCAAGGTAGGTGATTATTAAAAAGTGGCCTGGATGACTCTGTCTTGGCCTCTTTGAAGCCAACATCTGAAAGATTGGCATCCTACAGGTCAGTGTAAGATAGTATTTTTTCCCTCTTACTGAATTGTAACACTGCCTAAAAATGTTCATCTGTGACAGGTGAAAGGAATGAAACTTCATCCTCACACTTTCTGCAATGCAAATATAGGTAAAACTCAGCTCTTTAAAAAAAATAATTGAAGTTTCCTAGTGGGGAAAAATGTTCAAAGCTAAATCCTTTCCACAGCCTTAATGTTACAATATTGCCTAAGAAAATTAATCAAAATATTATTTAACAAGAAAAGAGAGAAATCTATTCTGACTCACATAATTCAAGAGAAAATAATGTATTTTCCCTAATACACATCTATAAAATTGTTACAGCTGACAGAGAAAAAGAAGAATCTATATATAATCAAGATTTACCATTGCAAACTGATGGTGTTAATGCTTCAGTTTTTAGTGTGTACCTTGAAAATGTTCTTTCTATTTATCAGAAGATTTTTCAAATACATGAAATACTTTTAATATGCCTGTGTTGAAAAGAAATAACTCTCTACTTCAAAGCTGTTCCAGCTCATACAATAGACTGTGGTACCTGGTAGTCACTGGTAAATTGTGGCAAGAAAGAATTGAATTTTGAGACAGTTTTTGGTTCTAAAAATATAGATAAAAATGCTACATGATGTTATTAGCATTGCTTGACACAACTGCCAGTTAATTACATCTGTGACCACTAAGAAGATGTTGGAAAACAAAGCATCACCTGTCACACTGATTTGCCCATTTAGCAGCTGGGGTTTGATCAGTAGAGGACATTAAGAATCACAGAAAAAATAACACTAGAATTATAACATTAAGAAAATTTGCAGAGTGGGCCATGCAGGCAGGTGAGAGTGTGATGTCAGCTGAAAATCACCAGACTGACACAAATTAATAAAAATATAACAGAAGTTAAGCGACAGAAGCAGAAATCCTTCTAAACCAGATTATTTTTAAACTAATGGAAGGAGCAGGAATAGATTTTTCATGTCTTTCAAATACAGAGGAACACTGTTTCACATATGCAGAAATTTTGAAAAACATCAGGTGGTATCAGTCTATTGTTTTCCAAGGCATCTGAAAATATACCAGAACTTTGACACTGCTCTCTACTATCACTGTTAACACAGCCAGCTTATTGTATTTTTCAAAATTGTTTGTACCCACCTGTAAATATCCTGCTCACCCTCTGTTTATTTAGCAGAGATTCACATCATCTACACATTGAATCTTTAAGAAATGTTGTCTTTCTTGGACAGAGGCATAGGATGGAAGTTAAGGAGATGTAGGAATTGTGACCAGAATGAGAATAACTGAGTGCTAAACATTTGTCCTGTGGTGGCTGGACAGAGAATAAATTCATAATGATCAGGTGTGCTCTGTGAAATGGCAGAACTCCTTACTAAGGCTCTTTTCCATCCAAAGCTTCCAGAATAATCAGATACATACATTCAGAATCAGAAGGTAAAAATAAAAATATACAAGAAACAAAGATTTAAGCACTCCCTGCAACGTGGAAAAAGAGGCCACATTCTAAACTCCCTCAGTAGGAAATTAATTCCAAGCATGAGGAATGTCTCTTACACCTCAGTCCCTGTTTTTCTGTCTGTAAATTATGAGGTGTTCACTACTCTCTGGGGATTGAGCTTTTAATCACACAGATGTCCATTATAAATCCTCTGTTTACTTAGTAGTATAATAGGTGAACTCACAGCATCTTTGTGCTACAATAAATCTGCAGGCTCAGACAGAATGCTCAGGATTGCCTTCTAAATTCTTTCAAGGTCATTCTACATGATTTCATGCTACATAACATCCTTTCTCAGTCCATTTCACACTGAGAAAAGATCATGATAAACATTGATTTTTCCCTGCTGGTATACCTGAATTCCACCACATCACCCCACCACATGCACACTCTTGTACATCAATTTTTCGTTATTTGATTCTAAGCTGGTGTGGAGAAACTGAAAATTCAAAAAACAAATATGCTAAGAAATAAAAGAAGCTGCATTTGGTGCAATTATTTGAAGACTAGACTGGAAAAAATGGGAAGAAATAAGTGTTTCTTCCAGTGTGAAAAGCATTACTGGAATTAGATAAATGCACACAAAACCACGCTCCAAATTGCTCAAGATTTTAAATGGTAAAACAAATAGCCAAATTTAAATGGAATGTTTGTTTGACATGTTTCTATTAACAAATGCTCTTCATGAAATATTCAGCATCAAAAAAACCCCAAACATGAATGCCTATAAGAGCACAGGGACTCAGCCCTGGATGTGGTTCCTCAAGCATTCTGGCACAAAAGGAGTGCAGAAGGTGCTAATAATACTCCTCTCAAGAGAAAGAGATAGGATTCCAGCAAGAAATATTCGTAGGGCCAGACAAAAATTAGCTGCTTGATTTCTACTGAATCTTATTGCCTCAGGTGACTCATTATCTCGATGACTCCCTGTCTATGCAGAGATTTAAGATTAATGGATTAAATTCCCTAAATTCTTGGTGAATTTATTAGCTAAGAAGATATTGCTGTTTGCTATTTCATTAAAAATTTTTAAGAGTTCACTTTATTCTTTTATAAAGACCAGAGTTACCTTCTTTTAGTCCAAACGCCTGTTTCTCCTTGCCTTGGGAATACAGGGACAAAGTCAGCTCCCCACAGGCAGCCACATGATCTCCCTCATAGTGCTTGTGACTTATTCAGTTCCTTTCTTTAAAGGCTGCCAGGAGTTTGGGTTTTCTTCTCCTTTTTTTTACATAGGAATACTGTTTGGGCAGAAAAAAATATTTCTGCCCCCAAAGCAGTCAAGATGTAGAGAATGGTCTTCACCAGCAGGAGGTAACATCCATATCCCACTTTTCCCAGGTGCCATGTGTACCTCTCTATGTAATCAATTAATTTAACTGCTGTTAATCAGGAAAGATTGATCCAGTTTGTAGCAATGTGCCTTAATGAGTAGTAGACATCCTTTGTCTTCTTCATGATACAGCTGTGCTCAAAGAGTTGGATCATGTGGAAATAACTCCCTTCCCAATGTGTTCTCCTAATGTACTGCTGCTATTCCCTATAGAAGAAAAATTGTTTGTATCATAGAATCAGAACACCAAAGAATATCCTGAGGGATATCCTCAGGCTATCTCTGTAGGAAGGAACTCACAAGGATCATCCAGTCGAATTCCTGGCACCAAGAGTCCCCCCTGTCCCCAGAGGATCATCCCACCCCTCCTGCAGCTCTGGCAGCCTTGGGGCTGTGCCCACTGCCCTGGGGAGCCTGGGCAGTGCCCACCCCCCCTCTGGGCAAAGGAGAGCCTTGGCCTGAGATCCCCCCTGCCCCTGCCCTGACACAGCTCCAGCCCATTCCCTGGGCTCCTGGCCCTGGGCCCCACAGAGCAGAGCTCAGGCCCTGCCCCTCCTCTGCCCCTGCCCAGCAAGTTGTCCCTGCCAGGAGCTCTCCCCTCAGTCTCCTCTTCTCCCCCTGAACACACCCAGTGCCCTCAGCTGCTCCTCACACCCTTCCCCTCCAGGCCCTTCCCCATCTCCATGCCCTCCTTTGGACACTCTCCAATGGCTCTTTCCCATCTCGTGGTGCCCAAAGTGCCCCAGTATTGGAGGTTCAGGTGCCCCAGGGCAGAGCAGAGCAGGACAATCCCCTCCCTGGCCCAGTGCTGCTGTTCCTGATGCCCCCAGGACACGGTTGGCCCTCCTGGCTCCAGGGCTCTGCTGACTCGTGGCCATCTGCCCATGGACCAGGACCCCCAGGGCCCTTCCCTGGCACTGCTTTCCAGTATCTCATTCTCAGTCTGTCTGTACATCCAGGGTTACCCCATCCCAGGGGCAGCATTCGCCACTTGCCCTCGTTGAACTTCCCCTGGTTGGTGATTCCCAGTGCTCTGATGTGTCCAGGTCTCTCTCCAGGGCCTCCCTGCCTTCCAGGGAGTCCATGGCTCCTCCCAGTTTAATGTTGGCAAATTGTCCTTTTAGCCCTTCAAGTTGTAAAAATGGTTTTGTAAAAATGAAATTATTTCACTTCCCAGGGAATATTTTAGGAATGAGGCTTTACTCTGAGTGTCATACTACTCACACACAGAGTTCTCAGTTCTTGCCATGCCCAAGTGGAACTTACAGAAGACCCGTTTATGGGACATACCTCTGTGTGAGGGAAGACACTTTCCTTCTCGCCAGCCCAGAAGTCAATCCTTCCACAATGTATTTCTCAGCTTCAGTGACAAGTTTAGGAACTCTTGGAGCTGGCACTTGCTTTTAGATCTTTTTGTTTAGTAGCGACCTACAGATTTAGCTCAAGCTTTTTTAGAACCCATTTACACTTTCAGGCTCTACAGTCTCTTATGGCAATAAATTTTGCAACTTAACAACTTGCTGTGGAAAAGGTAGTTCCTTTCATTTACTTTAAGCCAGAAGCTGCATTTTGGATAGACTAGATCTTTTTGTCTTTAAATTACAGATTATCAATAGCTTTAGAATATATGTGAAAAGCAGTATTTTACCTAAATGAAGGACAGACTTCAATTCTTTGGTGACTAACAAATAGCAATTGCAGAACCCCAGAGCAAGCATTTAACTCTAAAGCTTGCATTTTCTCCCATTCAACACAGGGCTGTGCTGTGAATTAAAAGTGATGCATTTTCTATTGATTTCCAGAGTGAAAAAATTCTTTTTTAAAGAGTTCTAAGTGGAAGAAAGTGCACCAGAGCAAACAGATGTGGGCTTTGGAGGTCACAGGGCTCTACAACGACAGGGTGGAAACATAACTCTGCCAGTCACATGCTGAAATTCAACTTAGCCTGTTGCAGGATTCAAGGAGAGAAGATCTGAGGGCTCCAGGTGCTGACATGAACAGCATCAAAGTGTTCAGGCCTGTTCCAGTGCAACACCACGAATTTGGATTCAGCAACCCCAGCTGATTCATGTCTTCCCTGCCTGGATCAGCCAGAAACCTCTACAGAGTCACCCTGATTTCAATATTAATAACTAAAAACTTATGAAGAAGAAATTATTTAGCTCTGAACCATCTTCTCAAGAGGGTTGTTTTCCATGTAACGGCAGCAAAGGTTCAATAGAGGGAAAATTTACATTCACAGGATGACAAGGGAGCTACAAGCATTGCCCACTTTAATATTTAGACACATCATGAACCCTATTTCAATAACTTGAAGGTTTGAGTTAAAGCTGTGACTGAAAATAGCCAAGACCACTCAAATGAGCCAAGGTAAAAGAATCCATGTATATTTAGAATTATGAAATTGTTTGGCTTAGAAGGTACCTTAAAGATTCTGTCGTTCCAACTCCCTTGATGTGGGCAGGGACACCTTCCACTATCCCAGGTTACTCCAAGCCCTGTCCAACCTGGCCTTGGACACTTCCAGGGATGGGGCAGCCACAGCTTCTCTGGAAAACCTGTGCCAGGGCCTCCCCACTCCCATGGGGAACAGTCTCTTCCATATATCCCATCTAAACCTTCTCTCTTTAGTTTGTAGCCATTCCCTCTCATCCTGTCACTCCAGTTCCTGATGAAGTTCCTCTCTGTTTTCCCTGTAGGCCTTTCAGGCACTGGAGGTTTGCCATGAGGTCTTCACACAACCTTTTCTTCTCCAAGTTGAGCAGCCTCGATGTTCTTAGCCTGTCAAGAATTATTTTGGAAATCCGAAGTGATTTCAGTCTTGTAACTAATGGGAAGCATTATAATTTTTACTGAGAATATTTCTTAGACCCCTGCTAAGTTTAAAGCATTTGCAGGATGAGCATAATCACAAAGTGATTGGAGATCACAACTGAATGACAAATGCAATCCCCAAAAGTGTATAGTATGAGTGATGTACTTTAGAATTATTCCTTTGGCATTTGGTATTGTGCTTGGCTTTGGTTTTGGAAGGGAAGGATACTTTACAAGTGCAGCAATCAGATTAGTTCTTCCTGAGCTCTGTCATCTTCCTTAAACTGGAAGTATAGCAGAGATTTCTGTTCCTGTGGAAAATGAAGAGATGCATAATAAATGTACAGAGAAATCTATAGTGAGTATGTTGTTAATCTACATTCCAAGTCAGTATCAGAAATAGACTTCTAATGTGGCAGAGATACATGTCCTACACTAAAATTCAATGTCAGAATAGGTCCATTTTGAGGTAAAATCCTGAATACACCAACAAACAGACACCACTATTCTGTTCAGAGCCTGCGCTTTCATTCCTCATCCTATCAAATATCCCACTGGAGTCAATTGTCTTAATCTGATTTACACTTTGGCACTACAACTAATGCCCTCCAAATAGCCCAGATTGTTGCCTGAATAAAGATATCCCTGGAGCAACTCAAACCATTCATGAAGAAATTTGTGCTGTAGGTCCTGTGCTGCCACACAGGCTCAGCACTGGCATCAGGAAGAAGGACAAGGGGGATTAAACCAAATTACTCCCTCACAATAAAGGTTTATGAAGCAGAAGTGCTGCAAGCTGTGGATGAGAAACCCCACTTGGCAACGGGAAAACATAATTTTCTCCCTACCCAAGAGGGAATCGACAGGCTGAAAAGGAACGTGCTCGAGCTGCAGGACAAAGACTGACACAATTACTGCTGAAAAGTGGAGTACAACCATCTCTGAGGGGTAGTTAAAGCAGCAGGTCCTGTGATCCTTTGAAAGGAGTCTGGGAGGAGATAATGCAACAGGTAAGGAGGGCGAGGTGTTAACTAGCACATCAATTCACACAGTGCTACTGTGGAATTTCCCTCCCCCAGACTTGAAAAAGGGGGCTCGTGAAGGTGTATGTTTCAGTCTCAAATTCTATGCACTAAGGGGCAAACCAGGTAGTCTCGTGAGGCTGTAAAGATGGGCTCTGAAAAATTAAACCCTGTCCTAACAACTTCAGCTAAGTTAAACCTTTCATAATAATATGAAGCTCTGAAAGTTTGAAGGGCTAAACAAAATTGAATGGTTCCCAGGAGGATTATTTCAACGAATAGCAAGTAATAAGATCACCAGCCCCAGGGAAATTCAGCAAGTTTTTTGCGTTCAGAGACTTAACAGGCCCCTGTACAGAGCACACGAAGAATAGGATGTAATTTTCTAAACCTACACTAAAATCCAAAGTGAAAACTCAACAACATTAAAAGCATGAAGCAGTTCATGGCGAGATTTCCGACTTCATACCTTGCAAAGAAGCAGATATCTCTCTTAATGACTTTGAGAGAGGAAGCAAGGATGTACTTCTGAAAGATGTAACATCCCCACATCCCTTGGTGATTTCTGCCAAATGTCTGGAAGACAAGAGATTCAAACCATTTCTGTGTAACTGGTGAAGTTCAAGAAAATATATCAGAATAGAATACATCAGAAGAAAATACTTGCAGAAAGTACATCAATGCCTTGAGCAATTATTTCTTGTTCTCAGTGCAATCTCTGTTCTAGTCTAAGTTCTGTTCCAGACTTCTACAATGACTTGTCTCCCAAGTGCCTCCCAGTACACGCTCTACCCTTTGGAACATCTATTTCTCTCAGCTGCCTCTTACTTTAAGGTTAAAAATCCGTGGCTTTGTTTCTTTGGAGCCAGTTCAAAAAGCAGACCAGAGCGATTCTGTGACAACAGAAAAATTAATACTATTAGAAATACATCTTTTATTCCACATTGGAGCATGTTCTGTGGCATCAGCATGAGCATGGATAGACACCAGCATGGGTACAACATGTGATAAAACAACAGACACCCACTGAAGCAGCTGTGGTCAGTTATTATCATTTCTTCAACAATCAGTTTTGCAGTGATACAGTGAACAGTTTCCTGCAGCTCTCCAAGTTTTTTTCTAATTTCCCAAGGAAGGAAAGTGCAAGAAAAGTTTTATCCGTATTGGTGCTTCGAACAGCATAAAGTTTGAGGATATTGAAGTCAGGCAACAGGATACAGCCTTGAAATGTCCAGCTGTAAAATTCAGCTGCAGCTGATGGTCTGGGTTTATAGCACTGCCCATGTTTGTGGGGCAGAAGTGGAGATGTAGAGCCCATTTGGATCCTTGCTTATTTTATTTCTCAGAGTTAAGAGAATTGTAACATTATCTAAACGACACCTCTTTGGCTCTTAAATCACTTGGCTGTCCATAATGGCTGTAATAAATGTTTCCTATTCCAGTGGTACAAAAAATGGTTGAGGTGCTTTCTCCATTGGCAGTGTCCCCTGGATTGTGTTATTTATTTGCAGAGGCTTGAAGGCAAATGCACTATGTGAGAACAGTTCTTTAATGGAAAGCATTAAATTAAAAGCTCACCCTCAGGACTTTGACTGCCAATAGCAGTAAATGGATGCCCGAGATAACACAGGAGCTGTTACTATTGAAAAAGGTGTCATTTGATAATCAATTTTTTTATTTTACAGCACATTTCCAGCCCTGTCCCCCTTTGTTCAGCGCAAACCCTTCCCATGCAGTTTGCATGGATGTTGGGAATGACATAGACCTTATTGTACAGGTGCACATCGGATCATTTATTTTTATTATTCTTGATTTTTTTGTCATTTCAATGCTTCCAGCTCAGGTGTTTCAATGGCTCCTGTTGATACAACACTTATAATTCTTACAATTTAAAAAGATCTCACCCAAGAGGTGAGTGCATGGAGGTCAGCTGAGGCTCAGGAAGACTAAGCTTCCAATGTTTCCAACCTTTCAGATCATTATGGGACAGCATAAATCAGGGCTTTTCTTTACTACTTGGGTTATGATGAAACTGTTAAACAGTTTTAATGTTAATAAGACTATTTGATAAAGCAAATCTATTCCCAAGATCACAGAACTCCCCTTCTTTTATATTCTTTGAAAACTATTATTCAGGATATAGAATTAAAAAAAAACCCAAACCAAAACATGCAAGTAATCAGTACATTTTATAATAATTTCATTTATTTTCTTATTAATTTGTTACCCCCCTCCACCCCCAGCAGATAGATTGTACAGCAGCATATTTATAAACTCAGTCATCTGCTCTTGCTATCATCCACCATTTATCACCAGGCAGGGCTCATGCCCTCCAGGTGTGAAGCAATATATGTATATTAACAGGGAATCTGAAACATTAACACAATGCCATTATCTTCCCAAACCTGTCAGCTGGGAAAGATAAATAAGATAGTTTTTTTTCATTGCAGAGAGTTTCTGTTCAGAAATAAATGACTGCAGAAATTTCAGCTCCATATTTGAGGTAAATCTACTGAATGTCAGAACAAGACTCTTTTTGAAGCATGGCTGTGTGGATGCAGATGTTATAGAAGTTTCCTACTGTCAACTGATGTTTGACTACTCTTGGAAAAACAGCAAAAAACTGACCTTAGCTAAGGAAAAACACCCAAAACCAATTATTGCAGACCTCTCTCCCCACAAAAGGCTCATTTTTATGATCAGGTCTAGTAATTCAGGGAGCAATAGCAACCTGAGAAAGATTTGAAGGAAGGAGCCAATTTTCTGCAAGGCCAAGTTTTAAAACTCCCTGGAAGAGAAGCACATTCCAATCCTTGGGGAATTATTTCTTGTCCTTGTAGAAGATCAGGGAAAAGAGTGGAAACTCCTCTACTGCCTGTCACTGAAAGGTCTGAAGTGCACCAGGACTTGCCTTGCTGGGGGTTTGCTGCTCTCACAGATTTAGTCTGAGATTGGGGGTGGATTTCCCAACTGAACACTAAAAAAAGCATTGTTTGGCAACTATTAGAAGGCACAGTGAAAGAGAACAAAACATCAGCACAGCAACCAGTGTTTACCATAGAAAAGTCATTAAAATCATCATTTCAGTTGTCTCAGACCAGCAGCAGTTTGGGAGGCACCAGCTCAGAGATGGGCTGAAGGAATACAAAAAGCTGATATACATTTCCCACAGGAAATCTTCATTTACATAATCTTCTAAATATTAACTAAAACCTCCCATCATGCCTGAACTCTGATCAATAGCCATTTTTATACTTCTTTAAAATGCATAGGAAGTTTTGGCTGCTTTTTTCTAATGAAAATTGAATTATCTTGTTTTAATTTGTCACAAAACATAAGAAACATACTGTCACTTAGAGTATTTTACCTATCCATTTATTTTCAGAAGGGATGGAAAGGTGTTGATAATATTCATAATAGCTCAGGGTGAGATTAAGTTTAAATCTGAATCACAGTTTGATTTCAGTAGCACAGTAATTCCTCCAGCAGTTCCCACACAGATACTTCAAAATTACCACTCACTGGTAATCACATTACTGAAATCCATATCTAATAACATTTCTCCTGCAAATAATGGAAAAACGAAGTTAGAAAGCAGTTGATCTTGTAGTACATCATCCAAATTGAATGTTGGAAATCTTTTGGGAAGTTGGGTGTTCTGGCCAAATTCTGCCATTTTCTGCACACTCCTCTTTTTGCAAATCGACTATAAAACAGTCTTAGAATCAAGGTCCCAGCCAGACCCAGGCAGAGTTAAAGTTAAGGATGAAAACCTAATATATGTGGTTTAGAAGGCTTTTATTTGTTTGTGTGCAACTCCTTTAAATGCCCATGATCTCAGTGTGGCTGAGGAACCCCCGAGGGGAGGTTCTCCTGCCATGCTGTCCATCACACACGGTCCGTGTTCCTCCTTTGGTCTCAATTAAAAGGTGGTGCATAATGAACATGTTTTTCCTCCCCAGGCACAAAGAATAGGACAGAGACAATGAGGGCAGGAAAAGGGGGAGTGCTGCCTCAGGGCAGGTTCAGCTCTGTCTGCACTTTAGCAGAAAACCTTAATTCCATTTCCAGGTGTCAGTTTAGGCAGCTCTGCTGACTCATCCCAGGGTGGAAAATGGACAGGCCTTTGCTCCTGATTTTAGTACAGGAGGTGCCAAGAATTATACTCCTGCCATCTCTTTTGGGAGTGGGGGGAGAAAACTAATCACTTCAGGTGCATCAGAAGGTTAAATTAAAGTTAATTTTAAAAGTTGTAATGATGACATGGGATCCTTATTGAAGAACCTGAAAATCACTTCAAAATAAAGAGGGAAAAGTGAAATATGTAAGGGAAACTCCTTTCCTAGCAATTCCATTCTATTATGCTCATGGCATTGCTAAAGCCCACGTTCACCTCCTGCTTTAACAGTGGGAAACGGGCTGGAATGAAGTTGGCTGTTTGGTCTGAGCTGGTCTAAGGAGGAGCAGAGAACAGGGCAGGACTCAGTGCTCAGGACAGCACAGCCTTGTCATAAAGGCTGAGAAATGAATTTCAATTACAGAGGGGATCAGGATGCCCTTGATAACAAGCCTGAAGCACCAAGTTTTCTTTAGAATTCCAGGAAACTCTTTAAGCCTTTACCAATGATTTTTGATTTTATTTGACTTTTTAAGCCAGAAGCCACCTGATGTAATCTGTTCTGAGAAACTCCATCTTTGCTTCCCTTCAATAGAAATTGTGTTCATGGTAAATGAAGAACAATTACAAAATATGGACAGTTACAAAATCCTTCCCAAAAAACAAAACCCCAAAAATTCCTTGTTTTATTTGTGCCTGATCACAATAACTTTCACTGTTTCATTTGCTTTCAATGAAGCGTCTTTAAAAATATATTTTAGTTAAAAGTAGCAAGTCTTATGACAGTTTTTGCTAACTTAGAGGAAACACCTTCGATCTCATTATATATATTTAACACAACCACAAATAAATGAAATTATGTAAGAATTAAGTAATTTTGTAAAATGCTTGCATATACCTCTGAAAGTTTTGAATTATATCAGTCCCTCTCTTCATAATTCTACCAGTTTCCTCAACTTAAAATGAATTATTTATATATCTAAGCCTACTTAAACTTATCTTTTTTAAATACATAATTTTTGGTTTGATCTTTTTTGGCTTTTACCTTGATCTTATAGTTATTTATTGGGATTTGGTTACTATTTGTAATTATTTTTCTTCCACAATTACTTTTTCTTCTAAGTCCTCCAAATTTATATTTGGAGATAATTTCTCACATGTAATTCAATGTATTCAATAGACCAAGTTGATGAAATTTTGAAGTTACCTTATTTATCTGGAGAAATTCTTGTTCCATAAAAGCATAATATTGTCTGAAACTAGGGAAATTTACCAGAATTTCATTTTGAGTGTCTCTCCCAAATGAATATTGTCTGTTTCAGACTATACTTGATTACCACTGTGTTTTGATGAGAATCAAAAAAAATCAAATAATAATTAAATATCCTTTATCCACCTGAGGCAATTTATTCAAGGTTTCCTTTTACAGACCCTCATTCCTTCACAATCCAGTTCCAGAAGATCTTTCTAAACAGTTTCTGAAGCAGAGTAGTCAAATCTCATCCTGGACATGGAATCATGGAATCCCAAAATGGTTTGGGTTGGAAAGGACCTTAAAGCCCATCCAGTCCCACCTCCTGCCGTGGGCAGGGACACCTTCCACTATCCCAGGCTGCTCCAACCTGGCCTTGGACACTGCCAGGAGTGGAGCAGCAGCAGCATCTTAAAATGCTTTTTTATATGAGCTTAAGGGGTGAAATGACTACAAAAGCCGTTTGCTGATCCAAGATATTTGGGAAGTGGGAAAAGATTTTGTTTGCTGTTGTTGTTTATACTGTTGTAGTGTGCTGGGAAACAAGGCTAAAATCCTATATTTCCAACTGATAAGGGAAATACACTCAAAGAAGCACTGATGGGAAATGCGACTACAGCTTCAGGTTGAGCCTCTTTCATGTACACAAGAATTTTTGGCACATAAATGGAAAGTCTGTGTTTTTTCCAACAGTGGGAAACCAAGTAAATATTTCTGACTGTGAGTGAACTGATGTGAAGTGCACTTAAAACTAATTTTTAAATTGCATTTAATGGAGACCTCAGGTTTGAGTTCTGTAACAGCCTTTCTGCAGGAGATCTCTCCAATAACAGGCAAATGCACTGTAATGATGCACCTACTTTAAATCCAATTTGACTACATTAACATGTTCCAAACAGCAAAAAATTACAATTTAATATGAAAGCTAAAAATAACACAAGTCTTGCCCACCATGATAGGATTAGTCACCAGTGCCCTGAAAAGGGTATTTTAACCCTGACCCACTCCTCCCCAAAGAAACTAGAAAGCTTTTATACCTAAATGTTCAGTTTAAGAAAAATGAGAAAATCAGAATATTTTAGTATAAATGAGCCTGTACTTTGGAACAAATGGGGGTCACTTTCCTGGAGTGATGGACTATCATGAGAAATTCCACATAAAAGTGAGATATGGTAGTAGGAGATGTCGTTACCGTGAAATGATGCAATTAGTGAAGGAACACGAGAAGTTTGTACATCAAATGAGGCATCTGCCTTCTTTACCATTTGCAATTAAGGTCAGATATTGATTAATTTGGTAGAAAAATTTATGTCTCAACCATTGTCATATTTTGATCACTTGGAGTCTAAATTGCCCACTAAAACACATGATATTCTTGCAGAAATGAAGATTGCTGTGACGTTATCTGTGTGTTTACTTTTCTGAATGAATGATAAGTACAATAATTAATTCTCCTTGTAATTTTTGAGAGAAACTCGAGTGCTAAAATGGTACCTCAGATTCCTCCTCTATCTGAGAACGGTAAGTCTGGGTTACCTGTCCCTGGTTTATCCTTTAGTACAGCTCTGCAGGTGAGATTCAGAGAATGCTCTGTGTTTTGGGATAGAACTAAAAAGAGTTAAAGGTCCCAGTTGTTCCCTCTCACATCTGTCACTGCCTGAGCATATGGGTGACAGCTTGGAAGGGAAAGTGTTTGCTCCTTTCTTATAACTATTATTTAAAAATCATTACTCTTTAGCTTGAGATCTTGGGGGGAAAAGTTCATAATCCAGGATTCAGATCCACATCCAGACTCTTCCTGGAAGCGTCACTTATTTATGAATTTACTTCTTGTTGCTTTTTGGCAAATTCTGCATGAGGTATTTCCCAATAATCCAGTGGTTACCTCCAAACATTCTCAGTCATTGTGCTGACAGGGGATAAGTGAGGGCACAGAAAAATTCTGTGAGAGGAACTTACTGAACCATTACACTAGGAAAGTGAGTCAGAGGAGAACTCTTGGTCCATCTACCAGAGCTCTATGACTTCTGCAGGATTAACAGCAGCAAACTACAACTGTTGAGCTCCTGACAAATGACCTGAACCCACCAGGGGAGTTGAACTGCGTCCGAGTAATTCCTTACAGTAGGACTGTGCCCTCAATTGTCACATCAAGCCATCAATACAACTCTTCTTTATCACACAAACCTCCCATATCAATAAAACTTATCTTCTGCTTGCAACTGTTGACCTCACTTAATAAATATTTGTCTTGCATAGTCCAGAAGGAAGTCTTTGTGACATTCGCACGATACACTTTATTTTATTTATTTCCTTAAAAAATATCCTTATCTGAACAGCTGTTCCACGTGGTTATTAATTACAATCCAATACTTCTTGAGTAACATTAAGCTTCAACTGTTTTCTTCTCTGCATTACAAAGACAGCAGGTTCTGATTGTTCATAAAAATGTGGATACAGCTATAAATCCAGAGCATCACCACCCAGATTCCTGAATTAAAAGCAAGAAACAAATATGTGCTTCAATAATTTACTTGCAGTGATAAATTTTTAAAGCAGAAACTTGAATATCCACAATTACTATAAGAATCTCAATGGAATAATTAACTCTTTGCATAATATATGGCACATTTACCTATAAAACAATTTGTCCAATAAAACCATGAAAAAATACATCTGTTCAATAAAACAGGCTCACAGGACAGTAAACTCAAAATATCAGAGAATTAAACCTTTACTGTGATTTCTGTGCCAACAAGAGCAGCAAAACTGAGCATCCCAGAGCTCCAGAACAGAAACAAAAATCAGTCTGACCACTACCTCAATATAAACAATAAATAAGTATAATCTGCATTATTTTTTTATTGCTCAGTGTCCTATAAATCCAAACCCAAAAGAAACTCCATGACCCTCTCCATCAGTTTTCATTTTGCTACAGGTACAGCAGTGGACAAGAGCCCACAGTGCTTTATCCCAGGGTATGGATCTCTTTTTGACACAGATATTCAGCTGCGGGTTTCCCTCTCTCCTTTCTTTCTCAAGCCTTCAAGCAGATTAATTGTTCCAACTATATTTTCCATAGTACCTCCCTTTTTAGGCACCCATATTATTGCTAACTCTGAAAAAACCCCATATCCTCAGTAAAAAAATATGCTGAAAAATAATATTAGAGTCATAACCCACCACACCAAGCACTAGGGATAAACTGAATATGTTGCAGTTCAGTATCAACACAAAGAAACACTGAGGAATTCCAAGTGCTGTCTGATATAAAATTCTCAAAATATCTGTCTTTTCACTTAGTCCAGGCCTCCTGAGGACAGGTATCCCCTGACCTCAATAACAAGTAAGCTGAGTCAACAACTGGTCCTTGAATGAGAAATAAGTTTGTGACCAACTCATTTCTCAAACTTAAATACCTGGATAAAGAATTGTAACATAAAGAACTGCTGCCATTTGCCTCCTCATGTCTCAATTTGCCATTGCCATAGAGCAGCCAAACATTTTAACTCACTTATGCCAAAAATAAGAAACATTAGAAATATTTTGCCAAATCATTGTTGTCAGAAACCTTTATTTTCAAGTGCTGCAAATCCTGTTACAAGAAGGCTGCAAAATGCACTTAAATTCAGTGTGACACCTCCTGTTTGAGAGACTGCACGCCACAGTTTTCTACACACTGTAGTGAGAAATGAAGGATCTGGCTCTTCAATCCGTGAAGAGAGATGGAAAAACATTTCCACACTGTTAGAAAACAAATGTACATTAATAAAACCTGATTTCCTTCTGCCTGAAACTAGGTGTGATATAATTGCCTTACAGATGCTTGCAAAATAAATTATGTCATAGGAAAACATTCCCACTTTGCCACAGGAAGACATGTCCAGAGTTCTCAGCTGGATTTTGTCTTGGGTTTTGAATGACAGAAGATGTTATTTTTTCATTACATCATGAACAAGTAGATGCTTTCTTGCCCAAAGAAGGAATTGTCACATTACCTCAGCTCCAGTGGTATTTCTGTCTATCCATTGCCTCATTCTGTGTGAACCTTTCCCATATCTGAGAACTTATTTAAATAATACAAACCCGAGAATATGTTTAAGAAAACCACTTGACTCACCCATGAATAGTTTTGAAGTTTATAACATTTAAAAGAGCACAATCAATTTATTTGTTAACTATAAACTTACTGCTACAGAGCGTAAGTGAGAATGAAATTCCTTTCAACAGGAATCCAGAATAGTTTAATTTCTTTTTTTAATAACAGATTTCTGTAATAAAAATACTTACAATAATAAAAATAGTTATAATGATAATAGTAATGATATGATTATCTGATGATAATGATAATAAGAATAAAAATAATAGTAATAATTCCATCCATTATGGATTTAAGATGACTCTGTGTTCAAGTCAAACAGGTTACTTGCAAATCTATAGAGTCCTATAACACTGGTGGTGTAATTTCTAATAAATAAATGAAGTCAAGCCAAGTTCCCATTTCATCCCTTCTTTCCCTAAAATGCCTTTTGAGTTCTGCAGTCAGAGATATGCAGTGCTGGAATCAAGATCAAAATTCATAGAATTAGGAGAAAAACTTAATAGAGGCTCAAGACATGCACAAATCCTCTATTATTCCCCAAAACAATTATGTCTTTCCCAATAGATAGTTTTCTACTTTGCTTTAAACTCTTCCTAAATTTGGCAACTCTATAACCCCCTCTGGCTTCTTCTTCCAGCCATTAGAGCATTTTTTCTCATCCTTTCCACCTAAGCCATGCTCATTAATGCCATTATTCTCATCCTCTCCCTGATGGACGTGATGGAGTAGCCAACATCCACCTGTTCTTATACAGTAAAAGTTGTTAAACAATAAAACTAAACCTGTCCCGTGTTTACTGCTCTTTCCCTTAGGCTAAACCACCTTAATTCATTTATATTTTTATTCCAAAGCTCCTCTGATATCTTTTGAAGTTTTCTAGGCAGCTTTCTTCAAAAGGGCCACAAATACATGTCCTGTGCCCCAGACAGGACACATTCCTTCACTTTGCTCTCATTCAGAATTGAAATCTTACTTCCCATCTCGCTCTGATTCCACAGAACTACATGAATTTATATCTCAGTGCAACTGAGACGGGAAATAAACAGATGAAATAACTGATCTGCCATTACAGACTTACCTGCTGCTTTGCTGAGATGTCTCTCTTTGATTCCAAAGATCAAAAGGTATTTTCTTGTTCTCAGATCTAGAATTGTTTGGAATTTGTCAGAAAATGGCTTTTTCTCACCTTGATAGAAAATGAATGGCACTTTTTTCTGTTTCTTGATTCTTCTCAAAAAGGACATGAAAATGCTTGGATGAATAACTTTCATTTATGACCTACTAGATCCTTCTGAAATGCCCTCCTAACAAAGAGAATCATACATTTGTCTTTTTTTCTACTTTGTTATTGCATATAAAACAGTTTTTTTGCCCACATGCATAAAATTAGTACTTATTTGTTCCTCATAATGGTAAAATTGTTAAAAATATTATAAAAGTAATTTCGTACAATTTGCTGTTCACAGAAAGGATAGAAAACGTTGTATTTCAAACCTATGCTGTGGATTTGAAAAGTTATTAAAATAGCCTGACTAGATGTTCAAATAATAAAAGTATATTAATAAAAATAATTATTTTAATCTCTTCCTAGGCCATTTATGCCCATAGTCTTTTGGGGCTTGGCCATTATTTAGAAGTGTCTATAAAACAGAATAAAATGTCCCAGAAAAAATTACAGTGACTTGAATATATTTTGTGCCATGTTAATTGACCTCACAAATCATCTGGATATAAACTCAGAGTAGAATTGACAGGAAATATAAATATAGTTGAAGTAACATTAATTCTTCTGCAGTTACATACTTGATATTTTCCTGTAAAATATCTTTTCATTCCAGACATCAAAGTTCTCTAAAAAAACAGCAGTATGAGGTGTAGAGCTGATCCAAAATGTTTTTCCCTACTGCAGATAGAGGCAACCAATAATCCTCAGTTTGTAACCTCTTTTACTGCTCAATAAAAAGAAAAATTAAAAAAATTACACAAAAAATCCGTGGAAAATCTGAATACAATGTGTTGCAAGAGCAGTTCAGGTGCCTCTTCCCAGCCTAATGCTGTACCTCTGGAACTCTTGGATATCCCCACTGGAGAGCAGTGCCAGTGGTGTGTTACTGGGAAGCAGGAAGGACACCCCAGCATCAGGTGTTCATTTCACATGTCATAATCAAGGGTGAAAAGTTCATCCTGGAGCCATGCTGACGTTTCCCAATGATTCTCTGGGTTGTTTTGGGTTTTTTTTGAGGTGACAGTAGCTGTAATTCTCTTCATGTGACATGAGCCAGAAAAATAAACACTGGTTTGAGTGTGGTGCAGATATTTCTATTTCTAACTTTTCTGAGAACTGTTTTACCAACATTGAAAGATTTTGAAGACACTTTGAAGCCCAGAAACAGCAAATGGGCATCATGTCAAATGTCTCAAGATGTCTCATTCTGGACCTAAATCCTAAACCCTGCTCTATGTGCAAAACACATGTAACAGTTTCAGGGACAGAGTTGTGAGTTGCCTATTTTTCATCTCCAGGGAATAAGGCACAGGGCAATAACTTCCAGATTGTACAGCCCATTCCCAGCACAGACTCTTCTCCAAGCCCTTCAATCAACTGGCGTCCATCCCTGCTCAGGTCAGAGAAGAAACTGCACAGACAGGATATTTTTGTTAATAAGTTCATTTAGCCACCATGTGGAGACACAAGTCTTGTCCCTTTTCACACAAGTGTGTAGGAAAAATTTTAGACATGAAATCCTGGGGTAAATCAGATGTAATTGAACTCTGCCCATTCTCTCTACACCATGAACTGGCCAGTGTGAACTCACAGACTGGGTGAGGCTGGAAGGGCCCTCAGGGGCTCATCTGGCCCCAGCAGGGCCATCCCAGAGCACAGGGCACAGGGCTGTGTCCAGAGGGTCTGGAATATCCCCAGGCAGGGAGACTCCCCCCTCCCTGTTCGATCTGCTCAGGGCTGGGTCACTGCCCAGCCAAGAAGTTCTTCCTCCTGCCCAGGGGGAACTCGCTGGGCATCAGTTCCTGCCCGTTCCTCTTGTGCCATTGCTGGGCCCCCCCGAGCAGAGCCTGCTCCATCCTCTGCCCCCTCCCTGCACCCCCTGACCCCCAGGGCTGGGGGCCCCTCTGGGGGCTGCTCTGGAGGCTGAACAGCCCCAGCTCCCTCAGCCTTCCCTGGGCACAGAGATGCTCCATCCCTGGGGCATCTCCGCAGCCTGCGCTGGCCCCGCTCCAGGAGCTCCATGTCCCTCCTGCCCTGAGGAGCCCCGAGCTGGGCCCAGCCCTGCAGATGTGCCTCCCCAGGGCTGAGCAGAGGGGCAGGATCCCCTCCCTGCCCTGCTGCCAACGCTCTCCCTGATGCCCCCAGGACACTCTGCTGCCTCAGGGGCAGCTCCTTGTCCCCCAGCACCCCCAGGTCCTTCTCCCAGAGCTGCTCTCAGCAGGTCACACCCAGCCTGTGCTGGGCTGGGGTTGCTGCTGCCCAAACTCCTCCATGAAGCTGTAAATCAGCCAAGCCCATCATAACGTACTGGGGATGATGGTGATTGAGAAAGCCACAATTAGACATGTTTCTTTCAAAGGTACTCTGAGAGTGGCCACAGGTAATGGATATCTCCAAATTTTCCAGCAGATATTACATCACCCTTAAGGGCTCACCTGTGACAGCAGCAGATGAGAGACAGACATTCAATTTGAGTGTTGCTTTTAATCAAAGGTTATCAATCCCGTGATATTATTTCAACCAAAATTAAACAGAGGGTCGCCCACCTCATCTCTCTGGTAATAAACAACTGTTTCATATGTTGCTTTGTTTGCATTTAAGTCCAAGTTTTCATAAAAATACCCTGGGGTTTAAGGATTTTTACTAATACTCAGTTATCACTTCCAAAGTGCATCATATCCTAATGTAAGACTTTTTAAAGTTAATATACTGCTGACATTGAACCAAAAGATTTGCTTTGTTTCTAGAAGTTCAAAGTGAAAAAGCAATATTAAAAAAAAATCAGATGGAAAGAAGCTTTATAAGAGTTCATAGAAGGTGAAAACATTCAAAACAATAATTTTCTTTGGGTTTTTGTGTTAAGAAAAAACTAATTTTTATTTAAATTAATATATTTCAATTGTTTCTTCTGTTCAGTGTTAAAAAAGTTGATGTGGAAACTAAATAATGCAAACCTTCCAATGGTCTCATTAACTTTTGTTTAGTTATCCTGTGATGAAGTGATCGGTAATTTAAATAATGGACAACAAAATCTACCCTTTGTTCTAAACCTGCTTCAGCTCTTCAGGAATCTGAAATTTTCCAGCTCAAATGTGTTAATTAAAATGTTGTTCCTCTTACATTAGCATCTGTTTCCAATTAAGTGATCACCATTTAAAAAGTCAACAGCAAAAATCGTGTTTTTACTACAGCAAGAATAAAATAACCCACTGTATGACTATTAAAACCAAAAGTGCTCACACTGCAATTACCTGAAAGGCTGATTGGGGCTGGAGACTGCAGCTATTAAAGGAAGTCATGCAGAAATGTGCCCTTTAGTACAAGATTTATTCTAAATTGTATCATACACTCACAGAATTGTTTGGGCTGGAAGGGACCATAAAGATCATCTCATCCCACCCCTGCCATGGGCAGGGACATCTCCCACTATCCCAGGTGGCTCCAACCTGGCCTTGGGCACTCCCAGGGATGGGGCAGCCACAGCTTCTCTGTGCCAGGTTCTCCCCACCTTCACAGGGAAGAATTTCTTCCCAATATCTGATCTAAGTTTACCCTCTTTCAGTATCAAACCATTCCCTCTTGTCCTGTCACTACACACCCTTATAAAAAGTCCCTTTAATCTTTTAAGTGCTTATTTTCTACATGAATCTGTAAATTTAAAAATGAGGTCGTATCCTGGAATCACTTGTTTTCATCTTGTTAACCTGCAACCTTCATCAGATAAGATCAGCCAAGGTCACTGACCACCTATACAAAACACTTGTTCTGTTTGAAATCCATCACCTCTGCTCCTCTTTACTTTTCCTTCCTTCCTCTAACCCTCTGGTCCTTTCCTGAATTCTATGCAGTATAATCCAGAGAGATCAAAACAAACTGGAGGACAATGGGGTATGTTCTGGATTGTGTTCTGTGGCTAAACCTGACCTAGGGGCTATATGTGCTTATTCTGCTTCAGCTGCTCCACGAGGTTGTAGCAACGCAGGATTTTGCAAAACAAGTAAAAGCTGCATCAAGGTCAGATTGTTATTATTATCATCATCATTATTATCATAATTATTTTATTTATTTATTCATTATATTGGTGTGCCAAGGGAGACTCAGGTTGGACATCAGGAGGAATTTCTCCCTGGAAAGGGTGTTCAGGCCTTGGAAGGGGCTGCCCAGGGAGGTTTGGAGTCCCCATCCCTGGAGGTGTCCAAGGAAGGACTGGAGGTGGCACTCAGGGACAAGGTGGGGATCAGGCACAGCTCAGACTCGATGATCTTGGAGGTCTTTTCCAGCCCAAATGATTCTGTGATTCTCTGAATAAATAACACATATATTTACTAAATAGTATTATATTAATGTCTGTTTTGAAATTAATGGTTTGGAATACAGACAGAACACAAGAAGATTGTGGAGAAAATCTCCTCAGGGAGATATCTGTGGAAATTTCACTTCATCTATTTGAATATTGGTGCAGATTCACTCTGTGAAACGTGAGACAGGGACACTTTAACTACCACCAGGTCAATGAGTCCTTGGGAGTGTCTAAGGTGTCTCAGCACTGAGTGAGCAGAAAGGAAGCAAACTGGTTATGTGCAGTAGTGCAATAAGAAATTATAAGGACAAATCCTGCTAGATATATTCCATAGGGAATCACCAGGTGAATTCTGCTGCGAACATTGCTTACATTTGAATCCAGCCTGAACTCACCATCCCTGGCCCAGCATTGCATGGGATCAGTGCTTCTCCTTCCTGCACCCCTGCCCTCCCTGGAATGCTGTCTGGAGCAGCATCCATGCATTCACAGGTTTTTTATTCCCAGAGCATTTATCCCAGCGGGGCTCTGTCTCTGCTGTGAGCCCCCAGTGCTGCTGCAATCCAAACATGGAATAAGAACAACAAAACCACAGGAAGGAGCAGGAGAGTTCAATGAAGTAAAGACTTAATGCAGGCCACATTTTAGCAATTCTCCCAAAGCACACAGTTCAGGAGAGGTCATTTCATCTCCAGTGGTTTGATTATTTGGCTGTAATAGACAAAGCTTTAGTTTAGTTTACCCTCAGGGATGAGGAAAATAGGTCAGGTTTTCATTAACAAAAAAAGAAAGCAGTTATTTAAAAACTGTTATGATCTGTTACAGCATTTATAGCAAGATCATAAGCACTGTTAAATAGGTAAGAAATAAGTTACTATGAGGAAGTAGGGCAGTAAAACATCATGAAGTGATTTAACCTGTCTCTAATTAATGGAAATTCCATGTCTGTTTTATTCACATTATACAATTTATGACTTCTCCTTGACAGTTTGTCTTTCCTGATTCCTGAAACTCTGAAGTTGCACATCATTTGCAGCCTGGTCTCCAACTCAGATAACTGGCATTTGATAATAACCCCAAATCATAAGTTAATTCCCAGCCTTTTGATAGCCTTATATCAAACTCTATTATGTCTGTCAGTCCAAACATAGCTTCTTCTGTATTTTTTATATTTTTTTTTTAGCTCAGACAATTGGTCAGAAGAAAAACTGCTGCTTCTTTTATTACTCAACAGCAAGAAATCTCCTAAATATAACTGGAAACTGTCTTGCTTCTTTAATGTATGACATTCCTAGTGGCTGCTTTGAGCTCACAGTCTCTTGCTACCAATCATCCTTTACTTGGAAGTAGAAAAAAAATTCTTTCTTTTTTTCTTAAGTTTATGAGGAAATTTGTAATCATTTAATTGTAATTTCCTGCAAATTCAACTCACCTACTGTACCACCATTAGGGCTAAATATTCCTGCTTTACCTACAGCATTTGGCTTTGCATCTCAGATAGAACAAATATGATAACATGCAGTTAATGGTGTCCTGCAATCTTCTCTTTTACAAAAAAATACTTGGACACCTGAGAAGAAGTTAAAATTAGCTACTGACAAATAGGAGTAACTGCAGACTGAACAAATCCAGATCATACAGTCACAATGAGAAAAGACTTAAACTACCTTCTGAAATCCTTGCAAGAGGAATCTCTAACCCAGCCACTTCAATTTTCACATTAATTTTATTTTTATATATGAGCCAAAGTATTGCTAAATATAAGTGAGGAAACAAAGTACCACAACCAGATCTATATTATCAGGCAAAATATGTGAAAGCCAAATATTCAAACCTAGAAGTTATGTCTTGATGATGCATCTGCAAGTGAACTGAAAGGAGGAAACAAATTCTTTCAGAGCTGTGCATGGGTAGCTTATTTACTCTGATATTTTTATTTTTCAAAAAAAATTTTCTCTCTCATAAACCTTAGTGACTTGCTGGATTGAGATAGAAACAAGGAAATTCAATTCTATGGAAATATTCACAGTCCAGTCACAGTTTCTTTTCAGTTAGTTGAAGGGATGTATTTTCCAAAATTCCAGAGGTGGAAGGAGTACGTATGCCCTATCGCACACAAAAGCTTGATAAATCTGGAGAGGTTTAAGAATAAAGGTTAAGAATGAATTATCCCTAAAAATATTATTGAAATAGCATATTCAAGCATATTTTTAATGATACGTCTGAAAGTGCACTGCTTTCTCAGACTAGCCAAAGAATTGGAGCAATCAGAGCTATACTAAATTTGGTAGGGAAAAAACTCACCCCAAACTTATTATTCCCTTCTTCTAGCACAAAACAGCCAGACAAAAATCTTAACTGCTCAATTAAATTTTAAAAAATGTCACCAGCAAACTTCAAACATTAAGAAACTATACTTTGAAATAAGCTTCAGTATAAGAGCTGGGATGTGACAGAAATACAACTGTGCAAGTGTGATACTGCTGTAATAATACAGGAGACATCCACCCTCCCAATACAACCCTGAATGATGGAAACAGTAATGGATAAGAGGAATTAATTGCTGGTCAAAAGGTTTAGGACAAAGATCATAATATGTCTAAGAAAAGGAATTATTAATCACACAATGATTGTTCCTTTTTTCCCTTACAGGCACTTAAAGGACAAAGCTGTTGCAGAATGTAGAATTCAACAGGACAATCCAGATTATCATTTACATGATGGATTTGCAGATCTAACAATAATCACAGGGTTTCAGTACAGCACATGCAAGAGTCTCTTGTTGCAGCCATTACAGGAATTTCACCCTGGTAGTGTTTCAGCAAATTGCACTAATCTAAGTAATTTTAATCAGTGCAGGCTATCAGAGAGGACAGGGGTGGGGTGGGGATCACGAGTTTCCAATTCCCTCATCAGACTTAGTCAGAGCTTATTTAAGGGAAGTATCTGAAAGAAATCATAAGTGGGGGTTTATAGAAGCAACAGACCCTTGTCCAAACAGCAGCAAAACCAGGTTAACTGTTTGAAGTGGGCTGTTATTCTTCTCACCATCTGTCCTGAGCACACAATGTGCCTCCTCAGCTGGTACCAGCCTTCAGCCCACCAGACACCATGAGAAACATTTCAGTGTCACTGTGTGGACTATAGGCAGTGCTGCCTCTTAGACCTCTACTATACCTTATACTCTGTAGTGATTTCATGTTTCTTTGGCAGATGTAGACCCCCATTAAATAAATATGTGAATACATTTAAAAGAGATTTCTCTTCTCCCTCCTCCATCTACACAAACAACACACCAAAGTTCAAACTTACAAGTGGTGTGACTTAACAACAGATGTCACCGTGAAAAAGTAGCGACATTAACAAAGATAAAACCTTTTTCCTTTCCTTGGCCTGTATATTTTTGTCATGCTCCAACAAAAACAGTCCTGTACCTATTGTTTCAGAAATCACTTGACTTTGCAAAGGGCAATTTGCATTCTTTCTCACTTTCTATTTTTGTTTTTTACAACAGCTTTTATGTTTCTGTTGCTCTTTGCTCTGTCACTTTAGCAAAAACAACTGACAGAAGAAAATCATCACACCCATCCAGTGGAAGGGATCTTTGCTGCAGCCTTTGTGGGAACCTGTGGGTAACATCACTTCACATTCTGACTCACTCTGTGCTCTGAATTTCCATCCAGTATCTGCTGTCCCAGAGGAGTGACAGGGCAATGAGGTTTCCAAGTGGGCTCTGCTTCCCTCACATATAGAAGTGCCCACCTCAATTCTTCCACTTTGCTGAAGATCCTTCTATTCCAAACCAACACAGTCCAGACATTTCCCTCTAATTACTCAACACAGCAAATTTGTATTATTAAATATTTAACTTGAAACTCATGAGCAAGCCCAGCAAGTCATGTAACCATGTGTCCAGTTTTCCCTGTCTTCAACTACCTGGCAGACCAACACACCAGTTAAAAAAATACTTAATATACATATATTAATGAAATACCATATGGATTTCAACACATACAGATCACACATTTAAAACTGAATGTGTAAGGTAAAACTTCTTTAAGGAAGAACCAAAGGAATCTCAGTAAGCAGAATTTCTTGGCAAAGGTTTTTGGCCTGCTGCTGCTGTCTGCAATTTTTAGGGACCCGAACATTCTCTAAATGACCAATGCAACACTAAAGACAAAGCCCATCAGCCAAAACACGTGAGTAAGGCTATTGTCTTGCATCACCTCAGTGCCACAGAAACTGAGGGCCAGAGGGGAAAAAACTCTCAATTTAAACCACCTTTAAAATGCATTAGCACTGAGTGACTCCCCTGGAAAAATATGATGAGTGACTTCAGTTCTTTAGCCAGACCCCAGCAGATGGCATCAGCTGGCCAGTAAAGGCACACGCACAACTCGTGGAGTACAAACCACAGCAGAGGAGGCACAAATTAACAAGCTAGAGAATTCTCACTCCTGTAAGAAAAAATGCTGGGACTGAAGCACAACTCTGGCATCCATCAGGTTGGTTCTTTTGACAACAAGAACTGGGTCATTGCTGAGAAGAGCTGTGTGTTACACTCAATTTCTCATTTTTACGAGTGAACACTTTCAAGCCTGAGAACACCTTCTTGCAAGTGTGGTTATTTCTTCCAGATATGAGATGTATCCCAGCTACCACAATGAGATCCTGATTTATGACTTGGAATCCAGGTGCAACTGTAATACAAATAATATTATTTATTAGTAACACCTTTGTAGAAGTTGAATTAGGATTCAAACAAATTATATAGACAATAAGTCCAGATTATTAAACATTACTATATTTGCCTCTCATAGTTGCAATATAGAGATGCTTATGATTATTATTTAATTTTAATGAAAAAATGTAAAATAAAAAAGAGCTGAGCTTTCTTAGGTAATGAGAGGTTCTGAGTTTTATACCTAAGCAACAAGTGAAAACAAATGTAGATGTTCTACCATATGTTATGGAATAATTTTGTCTCCCATGCTAGTTTTCAAAACTGATTGCACTTTGGATTATTTAAAATACTTCTAGCACTGAATATTTTATCATGCTAATAGAATTTGTTATCATTCTTGTAATTAACTCCCTAGATGCTATTTGTAAACTCATTGTTATCATCTATAGAATGATATACCCAGAAACCTGGTTTGCTGTGATTTAAGAATCTCTTGAATAAATTCTATTTACACCTGTGCAAATAATGAAACGGTACCTAAAGGCAGCTTTCAATTTTCTCACTTCTTTATTCATTTCCTCAAAAGCCAGAGGCTTTATAATGAAAAGTCAAAGTCAGCTCTAGTGAACGAGTAATAAACCACTGTTTTTCACAGCACATGTAACTTTTATTAATGACTTCTGCTTTTCACTTTAACGAGTGTGATTTAGTCATTTGCTTAAGAATGGGCTTGTTATTAACCACAGGAGTGATGCTGTTAATGTGCAGATTTCATGTATTTTATTGGACCCAAAGCAGCTTTAAGGTCACTGAGCCAGGACCAAGCACAACTGAGCTGGGCTATGTTACAGATTAGGTGATGTGGTTGATAAGGGAGGATTTTAAGCCTCTGGCAGTGAATGAAGTCAGGCTGGGGCTTATTCTCTTCCACTAACAATAGTATCTTCCACTGGGATTGAGCTCCTTCCTTTTTCTCCCAGAATGAAGGAGTATTTCTCCCAAAGTGCTGTGCACACCAGAGCCTGCTGCTGCTTGGGGAAACTAAAGCAGCCCTGGTGCCTCAGCTGCCCTGAGGGAGGAGGAGGGTATGTCCAGAGTGGCCCTTGTGCACATTGATGCAGCCCTGGGATGTCCTTTCTCAAAGTGATGCTTGGCTGGACCTTCCCACCACAGCTGCTGCTAAGGGAGCACAGATTAACCCTCCTCCAATTTAAATGTGAACACGAAATTTCCAGAAACACTTTCCTCTTAAAACACCTCCCAGTATACCCAGCAGTGACCTGGAGTTCCTCCCTATCCCCTCCCCTGATAGGAATTTCGGGGGCCTAAAGCAGAAGGTGCTAAAGCAGAGGAGCAAAGCTGGAGGAAACAAACTGTCTGGAGTTGTTTCATCCCATTTTCTGAAGGCATTTTGTAACTCACCAGTGCATTCAGCATTCTCCCAGGTACCTGTTAAGCAGATCTGAATATCAAAGATTTTTTTCCTTGCAACATACGTCGTCAGTAACATGTACAAGAAAAAACAAACATTGGGATGTGTCTGCTTTCTGTCCATGCATCCGACACCAGCTGACATCTTATTTTAGTACACTCTCATCTGTGGGCATTTTCCTTCATAGATGAACTCAATGATATCAGCATGATGAAGGAAATGAGACATTCTGAATCAACTGAGTGCTACCTATATTTTTGAAGCTAGCTGAACATGTGGTTCACTTATCACCATTTGATAACATTTTTCTTTTGTTGATTTATTTCACGTGTTGTAAAGCAGAACTATCAGATTTGTTCCCACTTATTGAGCACTCTGTGCTTTTTAAGCCTCTTGCATTCAAAGATCTCAGCACTTTACAGATAAACACATTAATATTTCCTTTTCCCTCTTGAAAAAATGATCTACAGTTGCCATTATTCCAGTTGTCATGTAATAAATAAATTTATATTATTTTTATGTTATTTATAGTTATAATAAACTCAATTTTTGAACTTTAATCAAAAAAATTTTAATTCAGTCCAGTGGCTGACTGACTGTTTTGATTTACTTTGCTAGAGACAAACTGAGCAGGAAGGGAGGAGGTTTAATTCACTGTCTATTCAGAGGAGGATTTAGCAAATTAGCCCCCAAAAGGGGAAAAACCCTGGAATAAGTAGAATCATAGAACTTCCTTTGATGCCATGACTTCATTTGCAAAAATAACCAAGTGCTAAAGGGTGCTAAAGGTACACAGGGACATGGCTGAGAGCTCATCCAGGGGCTAGAGGTTGAAAGTTGTGCATCAAATATATCTTTTAAATAAATTTCTATGGCAGTGTCTCACTTTAAGGAATGTATTTGTGGGATGTTATCTGTGTGGGGGGTGGGATGTAGATAAAAAGTGATGATTTTTATCTCTGCATCCACAGGCTCTAATCACCTTAAAGGTGACCTTTGTGTGGGGAGCTGCTACAGGACATTTTGAAAGATATTTCCCTTCCTTGGGTATTTCTTTGAAATGGAGATTATTTTCTAGCACATGTTGTGGGTCTCATGAGCTGGGGGACGAAGGTTGTTGAGCATCTGCCTTTACTCACATGTGGCAGCTGCAATATCGGTCCTTTTCTCCAGGTGTTTCTTTATGTATCCCTTCACTGTTTTGTCAGACAATGGAAAACCATTTATAAATTCTAAACAATAGAAGCACTAACTACAAGAATGATGGAGGGCAAAATAGTAGCCATATACACATGCTTTTCTTTCATAGTTAAATATTAAAAAGGATACTGTTCCATTTGAACCTCTGTTGTGAACAAACACTACTCATGGTGAAGCCGTTTAACAGATATATATAATTGCTTCTTGTAAATGACTGTCATTTAGTTCCAGAGAACTGTTTCTCTGATGACTTTATTTTTATATTTCTTCTAATTGGCCTGTTAAGATAATTCATTATAACAGTCGTTAAAGGGTAAGAACAAGAGATTGTAAGAAAAAGAAACCAAACAACAAAAATACCATCTGACTATTTGACTGCCGAAATAAGTGAAAATCTGGTTAAAGAGAAGAGAAATGATGACCAACATGAGTTTTAGCATCAGGCACTCAACTTTAGGAATTACAGATTCTCCATTTTTCCTTCCCTTTCAGGCACACTTTAAACACACACCAGCATAGGTTTTCTATTATGAGATGCTTGGGATACTTCCCTGACTCATTTCGAGGGATAGAGGAGAGGTTGCTAAATATTAAACTAGTACCAAATGCTTCTAAGTGTTATGAAACAACAGAAAAACACAGGTAGTGTTCCCATTCCAAAAGGCTGAAACAGGAAGAGTTGCTTTGATCACATCTAATCATCATGGTGGAACATTTAATTCCAAAAAGTAATTGTGGTACAGGAAAAGAAATTACTGTGATCATTATTTTGATGTTCTTCAATAAAGAAATTAGGCATATATTTTTATTAACTCATTTGTATAGAGCATTTTCCTTCAAGTGGTTTTATTACCCCTGGAAAAAACAGCTCAGTTCCTGAATGCTTCCTATTCCTTTGTGCTCTAGGTGTGCACACAGTTTCTCTCCCCTTCACCACCTCAGTAGGTGTTGGGTAGATCAGACTGTGAGGGCTGTGCTCCAGTGCAAAGCCAGAACCTTGATTTAAACCACAAATGGACCAAAATGCTGGAAAACTTATCCAGTAGACAGGATATTCAGGCTGAGAATGGAAGTGCATTTACTGCCCAATTCAGCTGCTAGCCTTGTAGCAAGAATCTTTAACAAACCCCTGGATTTTAATTTTTTCACAACTATTCAACTTGCAGCATTTAAGGTGGAACTTCTTGCACTGCCCTCAGTCTTTGACTGGAGTTTTATGGACTTATAAAACAAGAAGCATGTGATTTGTCACCTGTATCATTCCTTGAAAGTGCTACCTAGAAACAATTTACAGTTAAATCTCTTCCTTTCTTTCCATATCCATCAAAATTTCTGCTAAATTTCAGAAGTTGGCAAAACATTCTATATAACTGAAGTTGAAATTTCCATTTATTCCTAATTTTGGATGGAGGTTTTATTGCTCCATATTTGAAACGTTTATATGCAATGAATACATCGACTTTTTAGTAGGCTGAACTGTATGATTTGCTTTTAGGCAAACACAAAAGTGTAAAGCATTTCTGCCTTGTAAGCCTTCATTTACATTTAAAGAGTAATTTTAAGATAATGGGATTTTGAGGATGGAGTTTAGCCATGGAGTAGCTGTTTGCCAAGAACTGTTCTGTCTCCTAAGAAGGGAAAGCTCCTTCTTGGTGAGAATGTTATTTAATTCAGTAGAGATGAGTATGACAGAGCCACAATGTGAACATTTCAAGGTGACACCGAAATTTAGTAAAGAGGAGAAATGCAGTAATAAATAGAGGCATTTGATGCCCATGGAATTAAGGACTGAGTTAATAAACCCCTTGATTCAGTGCTGACAGACTCTCTTTCCATGGAAAGAGTCTCTTTATTGGCAGTAAATAGCATCTTTTACATTTTTTTGCTGCAATTACAAGATGATTTCCTGAAATGAACAGACAATTGATCTTTGGGATAGTAACTAAATTTACTTCTAATCCTCCAATGGTTTCTGCTTGTATGTGCTGAGAATATTAGGTAGTTTCAACCCAAAATATTTTGCATATTAGCAGCAGGACTTGGTTGGACTGCTTGGTGTGGCACTGTACAAGTCAATAAATATTCACAGACCAGCACTGGGGTAGAAATGTATCATAATTTGTTAAAATACATTCTAGTACTTCCCTGTAATTACCATCTCTCAGATGAGAGCATAGCATCCAACCTGGGATCTTAAACTACCCTTGGAGGTGGGTAAGTGAAACTCTCTCTTCAAATATCTAAAACAGCCAACTTGCACGTTGGCAGGGACATGGGGAAGCTTTTAAAATCCCCTCTCATATCCAAATGTCTTTGTCAATACCTCTAATCTCTCTCAAAGTTTTAAGGGGAGTTTATTTCCCTTTGTGTGATGGGTCAAAAATTGGTCACTTGGCTTTGGACAGAAATGGAAGAAGAGCTTTCATCAATCCTGGTTCTCAGTTGAGGATTCTGGTTCTTAAAACCTGCTTTTCTGTTACTTCCCCCTCTCCAAATGGCACAATTCATTTAATGGAAAAATATCAAACCAATTCATTGAAACTACTATTGAAAATACTTTAAACTAAGATGTATTGAGGAAGTTGCATCTTAATTTCCATTATTTTTTAATTTCTGTGCTGTCTAGGGAGAAGTAACAAATAATGTGGATGTTCCTCAAACATAACATGGATTTGCACATTCAGTTTTGGTTATATAATCATAGATTATTTTGGGTTGGCAGGGACTTATAAGGTCATCTAGTCCCAATGATATGTAGTTGTCCCAATAATTTATATTTGTAGCTTGATAGAGTTGTTTTGGAAATCTGCAGTGCTTTGGTAGGAAATTTGTCACAGTCTGTAATTTTGAAAGAAATAGACTCAACAAATTGATACTTCTTTCATGAAACGTTGCTTTAGCAGATAATTTCCAATTCATTCTGAGTAGGTGTTCCTACTCCATCCCAAGCTTTATCTTAACCACATTAAAATGAAGATTGACTTTTCCACTGTCTGTCAGTAACAGATCCAGGGATGTAAAATAAAAGTGAAGCTGTGACTGAGGTCCAGGATTTGAATTCCTTTGCAACTGCTAAATCAATATTTGTTCATCCAGTCCTAAACTCATGAGTTCAATATAAAAAATGAATATATTTACACTCCATCAGAGCTAGAGCAACTTTATAGAGCCATGGCCGTGTGCTTCTTTATGTATTTTTTAATCCTAAATTGTGTTTAACTGCAGTTTAGATAAAGTGACAACTAATCAAAAGATATGCCTGGTTCTGGAATGAGTAAATTCTATCATACTTAAATCCTTAGGATATTTCTATTTCTCACAGTGAAAACAGTATCATATCCAATAATTTTAAGAATAATTTGTGAACCTTCTGTTAAGTTGTATATCTGTAGCACTTTTCATGGATTTCCATGATAAACTTTAAGCTGAATTTTCCTGACAGAAACTGATTGCCTTGGTCATCCTTTCATCAGGCAATTGCATTATTAGTACTCACAAGAAAAATACAAGCAAAACTCTGGTTATCCAAATAATTTACTGTCTGTGTTTCCAGCTTGATCCTGTACGAAACCATCATAGCTCTGATAACTCAACCCTTTATTTGTTCCGATCCATACTTCTTGATTAATAGTAGTTTTACAAGATATAGGGCAGTAAAAAGCTATTAATGTGCTATTAGTACTCATTCAGGAGAACAACCTGAAAAGCTATGGGGAAGAAATAGAACTGTGAAATGTATTGAAATATTTCCAGTTCAGTGAAATTTAACATATAATATCAAATCACAGAATCATAGAATGGTTTGGGTTAGAAGAGACCCTCCAAGTGGTCTCGTTCCAACCCCCTGCCATTGGCAGGGACACCTTCCACTATCCCAGGCTGCTCAGAGCTCCCTATTTTGGCTCTTAAATAAATGTCAGAAGGACTCTTCTGGTTCTTTTTTTTATGGACGTGTCTCAGTCCAACTCAGTAAAGTGAATATTCTGGCAAAGTAAAGAGATTAGGTCTGTATGTGAAGAAGCAGCTAAACTAATACCTTGTGTATGTTTGGAGTAAAGAGCAAGCAGTGGTGAAGTTTAGCTTGGAAGTGGAAATCAAATCAACCTTCTCAGGAGATAACAGTAATTCAAACCAGATACTTCTTTAAATGGAGGCTCAATACTTTTAGAGTAACTGATCCTTTGAAAAAACCTTTTCATTAAGGATTATCTGTCTCTTTTGCAGGGACATTATTGAAGAGTAATGAATTTAATGAAAAGCCCCATGTAAGCATCAAACTAAGAATTCTGTTGCTAAGATAAGGCAGCTGAGTTGCTTCCCTTGGATCCCACTGTTACCATATGGATCAAATCCCAAGCAGATGAGCATATTTTTAATGGTTAACTGTTTTCTCTGAATGGAGAACTCACAAAGAAAAGCTGGCCTGTGTTTCCACCCAAGAAGAAAAGGAAAAGTAAAGACAATTAGTGGATTGCTGTCAATTTTTATGGAAGCTGTGGACATACAAATGTTTAAAAAAAATTAGATAGAAAGTCTTACTTATCAACCATTTACCTATTTTTCATTTTATTTAGAAAAAACCCTCCCAAACATCGATTTTTTCTTATTATATTTGATATTTTTCACCACCAGAAGGGCACATCACAAGTAAGTGTAGCTCCCAAATGAACCAGGGGCAACTGTTGGGGTATTTCCTTTGGAAATTCAGTGGGATAGAAATTAAAAGTGCAGAGGCAGCAGAGCAGATATCAGTGATTTACTGCAATGGTCAATGCAAACCAGAAACAAGGAAGAAAAACCTGTTGGAAATCATTAATTAATTTTGAATGTTAGAAAAAAAATAAAGAGAAATGCTGGCTTTATATAAAGTCATAAGAAATAACCTAAATTACACAAAAGTAAAATGATACAAAGAACTACATGTAACTTGGAAATATAATATATTTTTTTGCTAAAGACAACAATACTGGAGTTATTGTTTCTGCCTATTTCAGTTTTTAAACATTGAAAGATTTCACCTGCCAAAAATCAGGAGGATGAGAGAGAAACATTTCACCCTCAGCTGAACTCTCATTTTTCTGGCATCAAATCATCTCCTTAATTGCCTGTGAATTTCCTCAGTGGCTTAATATTATTTACTTTTAGCCCATAAAATTCTCAAAAATCCAAATGTTTGAGGTAATGCTCCATTGACCCTAATCTTTAGTATCAACAGATATATGCTGTATCGATTTCCTAAGTCCAAATGATCTCTTTCCCCTTACTTCCTCGGTGGAAAGGGAGAATCAGTTATTTCCAGTGTGATTTTCTTTTTATTTTAAATTACCAAATGTAGAAATATGTAGAAAACAACAGTCTTTTAAAATTATATCCTTGCATTAACAAAGCTTAAGTGGATCCAACCTTCCCAACAGAATATAGGAGAATATGAAACTGTATTTTTACTCTTGATCTCATTTAATGACACCAAAACTTCCAGAAATGAGACAGGTGACAATTTGTTAAAAGTGTGCCTGGCATTTCAGGACTGTGTTTTACTCCTGAAAGAGGAAAACCTCATGGAATGGATGGAATGAAGCAGAGGAAGCACATGATGCTGAAAATTCTGCAGTGAGGTGAGGGAAACATTGGGAAGCAACATATAAAAAGTAAATTTCTGAGAGGAACTTTTTGATGCTTTAACTCTTAAATGCCCAGTTCAGATACTTACTGGGCAGGAATCTGGCACTTTTATGTTTCAAAAAATTAAGGTTCTGAGAATTGTTATCTCTAAAAAATCTTAGGTCAAGATTGGTGTTCAGCCTGGGCCAAAATCTTTCAGTCTGTAAGTAATTCTGATGGAAATAATCTGATTTTACTCTGTCATGTACAGAAGAACAAGAGTCTTCTGCATACATCATATACATATAAATGCATCTTATACATATATATTTAAAAATATATATAAAATATGTATATATATATTTAATACATATAATGAACTCCCCAGTAAAGGGCCTGTACTGTCATCCATTGGATCTGAGGAATGGCTCATTCTGAATTCTGATAGAAATTTGTAGCTTCCAGAATTTCAAAACCTTTAATGTGATATAAAGTGAAGTATTCTCAGCTTCTTAACTCTCTAGTGAAAAAAATTTAACCATCTGAATATGTTTTTATTTGTACATTTCTCAGCATTTCATGGAAATATGTTTATTTCTACAGGAACCGTTAAAGCCTCTTTCAGAGGATTCAAACTTGTGCCAGTTATTGAGGTTTAAAATAAATGTTAGAACTAGATCACATAAAAGCACCTCTGGTATGTAAATAGAGATATGAAAGTAGTGCATTAAAATCTTTATGGTTGTTTTCTTCCACAACTTGTGGTTTCCTCCTTCCCTGATATCAAATATTCTGCTGGAAAAACTCCCTTTACTTCTAGTATAAATAAAAAAACTATCTAAAATAATTAATTGTGAAAATAGTTATTTTTTAATCAATTCAATGGTAAGCTGTGACAATTTACTAAAACTGACTCAAATACACAGAAAGTTCCCGATACATTGAAGCTCCAGTTTCCAAGGAAGTTGTTATCACATCTTCCCTTGCTCCACCTGTAACCTTTAGAAAAAGATCTTCTGAAACAGAAAATACTAAATAAGCTTGGTTTTCTGCTCCCAACACCCAGCTTTTAGTTAAAAATGATCACATTATCAAGAGTTAAAAATTATTACATTATCATATTCTAATGTTAGGTTGGAACTGGTAAAGATTGACCACAGACTAAGGACAGAGCCCTTGTACATACTTGTACAGTGAGGTATTTACCTCTGCATCAAATATTAATTATGCCAATTATCACACTTGATGTGCAGATTGACTACATAGACACACAAAAGTGGTGTCTCTAGATATGAACATAGTATGTATACGGGATTTTTAGGGTTTGGCCATTGCCAATATAGTTCTCTATTAATCTTTTAAGCTGAAAAATAAACTTACACATATTCTATAGTCTGCTCTACCACAGAATCCTAGAATCATTAAGGTTGGAAAATCCCTCCAAGGTCACTGAGTCCAAACTTTGCCCAATCCCCACCTTGTCCCCCAGCCCAGAGCACTGAGGGACATGTCCAGTCCTTCCTTGGGCACCTCCAGGGATGGGGACTCCAAACCTCCCTAGGCAGCCCCTTCCAAAGCCTGGACACCCTTTCCAGGAACAAATTCCTCCTGATGTCCAACCTGAGCCTCCCCTGGCACAGCCCGAGGCCATTCCCTCTCCTCCTGTTCCTTGTTCCCTGGGAGAAGAGGTTAACTCCCACCATCACATTACATGTGAAATGGGTTGGTGATTTCCAGTATCACGTGTTAAAAAAAAATAAAAAAAAATCCCCAACAACAACTACGAGAAGATTATGCTTCGCCTGTTGAAGCCATTGTGTCATGAGGACCAAATTCACAATTTTTTTCCTAAAAAGACTGTAGTGTCTGGCATTGATGTTCCTAGAAGGTCCTTCCCACTCTTCAATATTAGCCCCAGGTGTGATATGAGCCATAAAATTAATGACAGCTTGCAGTCTAGAAAAGGCCAGCAGTCAAAGGGTTAATGCAAGAGGACCAGGTTAATGTTACTCCTCTCTCTTGGGCCGCAGGAAGCCTTTGTGGAATGTTATTCAAAGACCAACCCTGTCCCCAACTCATTTTTTCACACAAAGCCTGCGGTACTTGAACCTGTCTGCTTCCAGCCTTGATTAATGTCGTTAGCTGCTATTCTCTCGCTCTCCTCAGAGCTGCCAGATGGAACACTGAAGATTATTTTGCATCACTTAATTGGAGTTTATAATTAAAAAATGGTGAGTGTTATGGTCTACGTTTTGCCCCTTTGATCCCTACACAGACAAACAAGCTCCTCTAATCAGCAATTCCCCCGTGTCCTTTCTCAGGCTGCCTGAGATCATATGCCTCTCTTCTCTACTCTATATGTTCTTTTTACACCATTTCCAAAAGTTCTGGAGACAGATTCTGGTCATACATGATTTTCTCTTTCAGAAAAGTAATCCTACATATGGAAATGTAGCTCTTCAGATGGCCTCCTGTGCATGCCTCCCACCACATGCAGCAAAATAGCAATGCCTGGCCAAGCCTACATATGGATCCTGGAATATCGGCTCCAGGACAGCTTTTCCTAGTTCAGTTAAGGACAATTTTGAGAAGTGACTTTCTGCATCATTTCTGGAGGACGGCCAAACTGAGCAAAGGCAATTATACCTCTGCTTCTGTTTGTAGCAGCAGGCAAAATGTATGAGCACACACAGGAATGCGTAAATGTGCACAGAAGTTTGCACAGTGATTTTCAGGCAACTGCTCCTACATTTTTCCATAAGCAATAACATTGCAGGCAGAGATAACATAGGAACAGCTCAATATGCATCTGTTGTAATAAAATGGATGATTCAGAGCTCTCTTTTTCCTCTGAACATGCAATGCACGCCACACAACCCTCTTAAGAAGCTTCTAATACATCTTCAGTGGAAGATCTTCAGTAAAAAATGAGCCACAATCACTGAAACATCCTTGTTCAGAAAAAGAGACAGAAATATCAAAGGTACTGTCGTTGGCCTTCAGTCCTATGGGAGAAAAAAAGTTGTTGCCTAGGGTCCAACTTACTGCACATGTAATTCTAGCTCTGATAGAAATTCTTCCCTGTGAGAGTGGGGAGGCCCTGGCACAGGTTGCCCAGAGAAGCTGTGGCTGCCCCATCCCTGGAAGTGTCCAAGGCCAGGTTGGAGCCACCTGGGATAGTGGGAGGTGTCTTTCCACCTTTCTTGTGGCTCTTCAGGTCCTGCAAGGCCACGATTAGTCCCCCCCAAAGCTTCTCTTCTCCAGGCTGAACAATCCCAACTCTCCCAGGCTTTCCTTCCAGCAGAGCTGCTCCGTCTCTCAGATCATCATTCTCCTTATGTTGGTTTGATGTAGATGATCTTTAAGGTAATTAATAATGTGGATTTATTTTGCAATGGCAAAAGATGAACTATTTGATTCCCTTGTGGAGGGAAACCCTTTCCCTTCAGGTTCTCTCGTGAAATCACTTGAGTATGACTACATTTTATTCACTTTAAAATGCTTTAGAAATATTGCACTATGGGATACTTTTTCTTTTGTTAAGCAGACCTATGATTTATATGGTGGATTTTTAATCATATCATAATCATATCATATTTCTAATGGCAGCATCTCCCCTCCTACCCCCCCCTTCCAATTTGCCTCATACTAATTATTCTCTTCTACAGCTACTTTTATTATTCATGAAAGAGAATTGCTTCAGAAGAAGCAAGAACTGAACTGTTTAATGTCATATGGAGGAGCTGTGCAAAGGCTGAACAAGGATCCACAACTCCAGAAGGAAGACCAGGCAATGCCTTGCATGCCGAGGGGATGTCTGGGCTCTCTTCAGGTCTTGAGAGCTGAGAAAACAACTGTATCCATCAGCTCATGTGCCTCTCACGGTGTCAACAGACAGCAATAGAAAATCTAATTACACACATTTTCCAGGAAAAAAGTTTGGTCCTGGAAGTGGTTTTCTATTGTACAAATAATAAGGAAGCAAACAAAATATTTAGGCTGGAGGTAACAAAGCTCAGCGACACTGTCCCTACAGGCTCTATAAATCTCAATGAAATATTACCCCAAAATGGATTTATCTGTACACATTTAGGGCCCATAACTGATTATATTGTCATCAACATACAGAAAAAAAAAACCAAACCTGCTGAAATGATCATACTTTTAGCTTAGCAATACAGTTCTCAAAGAAAGTTATTCAGCTTTTAACTGTAATATTTAGTGTTGGTCAAGTATAATGACTAGATACTTGAGATTCAAGTCTATACATGTAATTATCTTAATCCATAAATTATGATCCATGAGGGCAATAAAACTAGTCATTTTGAAGAGCAACCAACAGAGCTCATGATTTTCTGCAGCTACTGAGCTCAGTATCAGCAGCACACAAAAGGCAAAATGCTGGTTAATAAGGAATTCTGCTCATCTCCACCTTGAATCAAACAAATTATTTGACAAAACAAGGCCACTTTCATGTTACACTTGTGATTCCTTTGCCAAGTTCTTCTGGAAACTGATAAAGAAGGAGAAACCAGAAATGTTGAATGACTTGATTCCTCCTGTGGACAGAGTCAGATCTGGCTAAAAGCAGATTTCTTCTGAAACTCAGCCGCACGGCTCGGCACCGCGCCGGGATTCTGGCCAGCAGGGCCCGAGCGCCTGCAGTGTTCCTAAGGGGGTGAAACAGAGGGGCTCCCCAAGAGTGTTTTTTCCTTTCAGCTAGACAAACCTCAGAAACCCCCTTCTTTATAAATCTTCTGGCCATTCTACTCTCAAAGTGACAGGAATTGCTTGCAATTCTCACAGATTAGGGAAGTTTCAGGAAATAAACACTCTCACAAATAATTTTGATCGCACAGAGTTTTGAACTCTTTTGTTGCAACAGAGTAAGAGCTGAGTATTCCCCAAAGGATTAAATGGGAAAATTGTGCTAATCTGGGCTGTGAAACCAGCAATAGCCTCTGAGATACATGTTGGCCACTCAACATTGACTTCAATACAATATTTGTTTGTCAAGGTGAAAGGAAATATCCTGGTCAACATTTTTCTGGTGCAACAGTTTCTTTCCATCTTGCGAGTCCTCGTTGCCTTGTGTTGTTGAAGAGAATTTGGAAGAAAATGCAGGTCTGGGATGAGGGTGGTCAGACATCTAAAAGAAATCTGAGACAAAGAACGGGCAATCCGCAAAAATCCACTTGGAATTCAGCACTGGTGGGAGGTGGCTAATTCTTTCTGGTTAGATTGCAACATTTACAGGAAAGCATCAGCCCACTGTTGTAAAAGAAGGGGAAAGCAAATCCTGTTGTTGAGAGCAGCCCGTTAGAGTTCTGTCTGTCTCCATAGGATGCTGCATAAAAGGCTGAGCCATTTTCCCAGATAATCCATCCATAAATCACTGTAATAAAATGGCCATCCCGGCAGCAGCTCAGTGACATTCTTTCACGGGTTCCAGTTGTATCCAGGCAACAGGAACATGATAGTCAGATAAAAGCAGAGGTGGGATGTCAGGGTAGGGGTTCTGGCACATTTTCAGTGACTAGGGTGGAGAGGGCAAAGGGCTAAAGACAGGGTATTGATTAACATTTGAATCTATTAACATATTAAGAGAGTTTAGCTGCTTGTTTGAGATACAGAACATGATCCAGCTAATGTATAAAAACACACTGAAAAAGCATTTTAAGTGAATAGTTAACTGCAAAATTGCATCTTCTTCCTCTGTGTATTGTTGAATATTTCCCTTTCGCTCTTTTCCTCATCCACCCTCCCAGTTTATGTTTCTATTGAATATTGACTTCATGGTAAGTTCAGCCCCCTGTATTAGCCAAGCCTGCAGGACCAGATGGCAGAAATTTAAGTACACACTATCCAGCTGTTAGCAAAGGTATTTTGGTTTCCTAGACATTATGGAATAATAATTATAGACACTTAGATAGAACAAGGACCAGAGCAATTTTTCAGGCATGATTGAAGTGAAAAATAGTGAAAAAAATATCCTTCCATGAAGAAAACACTTTTGTAATGACTCTATTTTATCACAGAGACAGTTCAAAATCAATGGAAACTTGGTTTGATGCCCGTAGATCTTTGGAAAAATACAGTATCAGACTTGATTATCATTTAACATGGTACAGAAATCCCAGTTAGAAAAGCAAACACATTGACAGTGTCACATGCCAGCACATGAAATATCTCCATTTAAAACATCTAGCCCATGTAATGTAGATCTGTTTTCTTTAGTTCAGTAAGTTGTCAGAACAGTTGTCCAGAATGGAAACAATTTTTTCTCATTTTGAGAAAGAGCAAAAAAATCTGGACATGTAATAAGTAGTCAGCTGATGGGTTTAGATTGATATTAAATAGCTTTCTTCCATACAAAATATCCTTTCTGTATAAGAATAATAACCTGAAGTTAGAAGAAAGCATCCAGATGATGGAAGTTACCTGCATCCTTTTGAAAATAAAATAAGAGAAGTACTTAAGTAGGACTGAGAACTGATGGAGACCATTTCCTGCCATGCCAAACACTCCCTAATGCCTGTGGAATGAAAGGAGCTTCCAAAAGCCCCCTCACCTATGCAGCAGCTCAGCTCAGCAGGGAGCAAATTTCAGAGCTCTCACAGTGGTGTCTCTAAAGCTTTGAATCCCTCGCTCTCCAGACATGTATCACAGCATATTACTGCTAAATTGTTGAAAACGCATTTAGTTCTTATTTCACTGATGTATTAAAATATTTGGGTAGATTAGAGAGTCATTTCCTTAACCTGGTGGTGGCATCAGGTTCTAGTGGTGCTCTGGCTGTCTGACTGAAAGAAAAACACCTTTGGGATCAAATCGTGCCTGTGGTGACAAAAAACAATCTGGAAGTTTAAGATTTAGTTGGGAAAATTAAGCCAGCTAATCAAAAAGTGCTGAAGCAGCATAAGTACAAAAAGTCTGTTCATGTTGTAGGAATTGTGCTGCTCCATTGCTTATGTCACAAAACCTTTAGCTGTGCATCCCTTGAAGTTATCCCACAGGAGTGCATCCTAAGTAACTTCTGGTGGCTCATGTGGTCTTTGTACTTTCAGCAAAGCACAGGTGACCCAAACCCCAAATCAAGGTTTTATAGACAAAGGGCTGCACACAAAATACAAGAGAACAAAATATACTTGGCCAAAAGCACTGAGGAAAAATAGAAGCATGATTGCTTTAAATATGTGCATGCTGAAATCATCTGCAGAAAAGAAGGCACTGTCAGTAAAGATGGGACTCGGTCCAGGTTTATTTTCTTAATAGTTTAACTTCTTGAGCAAACCTGGAATTGTCTTTCTGGCTGAAGAGATCCTGCAGGGCAGCAAGTTGCTCCACATTCTGCACCTGGGTTGGGACAATCCCTGGGATCACACTGGGCTGGGGATGAACAGATGGAGCAGCCCTGGAAGAAGGAATTGAGGGTGTTGGTGGGTGAGAGGCTGGACATGGCCCAGTCCAGAACCCCCCGTGCCCTGGGCTGATCCCCTAGCGTGGGCAGCAGGGCAGGGGGGGATTCTGCCCCTCTGCCCCTCAGGTGAGACCCCACCTGCAGAGCTGCTCCAGCCCTGGGGAACAGCACAGGAAGGACATGGAGCTGCTGGAGAGAGTCCAGAGGAGGAACCAAGATGATCAGAGGGATGGAGCAGCTCTGCGGGGAGGAAAGGCTGGGAGAGCTGGGATTGTTCAGCCTGGAGAAGAGAAGCTTTGGGGGGAACTAATTGTGTTCTTCCAGGACCTGAAGGAGCTGCAAGAAAGATGGAGAGAGACTATTTCCAAGGGCCTGGAGTGACAGGACAAGGGGAATTGCTTCACACTGACAGAGAGTAGGGTTAGATAGGACATTGTGAATAAATTGTTGTCTGTGAGGGTGGGCAGGCCCTGGCACAGGGTGCCCAGAGAAGCTGTGGCTGCCCCATCCCTGGAAGTGTCCAAGGCCAGGCTGGAGCCACCTGGGATAGTGGGAGGTGTCCCTGCCCAGGGCAGGGGGTGGGACTGGATGGTGTTTAAGGCCCCTTCCAACTCAAACCCTTCTGTGATTCTGATTCTATGAATTAATAAAGTATGATTTTGCACTCCTGTGTTCCTCTCAGGAACATATGAAGGCTGGAATGAAAGCTTTGTACTCGCCCTGTGTCATTCCAGGCGCCCTGAGGTTTCCTGCCTGGCCTCATGCTGGTGATCCGAAGTGGCCTCGCCTTCCTCTAAGTCCTGCCTGACCCCTGCCAGTCCTTGCTGGTGTTTTGGATGTCACAGGACATCTGACATGGCACTAAACACCTCTGATCCAGATACTGCATTGAAACTTCAGTGTGTCTCAGTTTTGCATCATGAAAATTCTCAATTTATTAAAGCTAACATGTGCAACATGAAAGCTCAAACAGCGCCCAACAACTTGGACAACAATTATAGAAAGAGCAAGAAATACCAAACAGATGGAGATTCAAAGGAACTTCTAGAATAAGTCTTTCAGAAATCTAAAGGTCGCATTATGTAACTTTAAAATATTCACTGAAGAAATAAAAGACTAAAAAATTGAATTTTATGTGGGTAATTTCTGAAGAGAAGTGGAGTTAATTCCAGCAATATAGCGCATGGAAACAGTGCAAAAGTTTCAGCTGAAATATCAGATATTTCTTGTCTGAACCCTTTTTATATTTGCAGCCTCTTTTGCATGAATGGTGACAGAAAGTACGAATTAGTTTCGTTCCTTTCTTGTCTTGTCAAACTATTTGCTTAGTTTTTAAAGTAAGCAAATAACCATTGTCAGTTATATGAATTGAGTATATCATTATGTACCAGAAGGCTTTATACAGCAAAATACGATCGTGTCAAAAAAGGTTGCTTAACTACTAATTTTGTGAAAGTCATGATTTAAATATCCCCTGACTGATATCCCAGCAATCCATCTCATCTTACAGTCTGGATCATATAATTTTCCCTGTGAGCCTCACAAATGGAGAAAATAAAGCTCAGAAGGTTTTCTTTCAAATTTTCCATTTTTAAGAAATCAACATTTAAAATTTATTTGCCCACATTCCTGCTTTCAGTTCAGTGTCAGAATCTGTTCCAAGTGTTTCCTATTTACAAGCTCTTTTGAAGTCAACAGGAGAAATGCAAGAGTTCTACTGTAGATATTTTTTTCCCAAATTATTTTATTTTTTGTATTTTGTTTTAACAGCAGACCTTCAGAGCTCTAAAATAAATTGGTTCCTGGGCTCCAATTCTTCCACTCACCCATTGTGTAACAGCATCAGGGATAAGTTCCTTCCAAAATAATATTAACATATTTTTCCTTTTTCAGTAAGACTTTATTATCCCATATAATTGATAATATTTCTAATGTTAAAGAGAAGGATCTAAAAACCTTGATCTGATGCCAGTGGCCTTTTTTGCTTTGGTAAGATGGTAGTCAATGGAAATGGGAATGCCTCCTCCCTGCTCCTCACTGAGGAAGGGAAGGTGCCAGAGGAACACAATGTCTCTTATTTTTGCAGAACTACCATTTATTTTTTCAATACTTTACATAAAGCTCTCTTATTTAACACAAGCTGAAGTAAACCTAGAATCAAAAAAAAAAAAAAAAATAGTGGGAAAATGGGAGGCAAAACCCCTCAGACTTAAAGAATGTAAATTATTTTACAATTTTTGTCAAATTAAGAATTGTCATGAAGTCTTGCTCATACAGAAGCATAATCCCCAAGGCTCCTAACCTACACATTATTAAACAAAATACAACCTTTTGGCTGGGCTGGGCTCACAGACTCTTGGGAAGAAGAGAGAAATCCCACCCATGAAGGGAATTTAGTGTCTGGCTTTTGTTTGCAATCCTGGGCCAGTGAATCCCTGAGACACTCAGTGTTCCTCACCAACGAGTCCAGCTGGAGCCAGAGACCAAAACTCACCTCTTTTTCAGGATCTGGCTCTGATCCAGCGCAGGATTCCAGTTCTGCACAAATTCCCTTTAATCTCTTGGGAGCAGAAGCAGCAGTGTGAGACATTGGGCATATTTTGACCATTGAGTCCATTATTTGGAGGTATTTTCTTGGTGTCTGCCCAAGATAATATTTGAAACATGGTGCACCTAGACAAGAAACTTCCACTCTGAAAACACTTAGCATAAAGTAACTCTAGACAAAACTGACCATGAGAAATGGTCAGCCTTGTCTAGATATAAAAAGTCATACCCCATTGATTAGATGTCTGATTAGATACTACTGACTTTTATGCCCTTTTGGAAATCAGACATCACATACACACCATAAATTTTGAGTGTTAAAGAAATTGAATCTCCCCCCTCATTTTGGAAGCATTAACTATTGTTAATAGTGGAGTTCTATAGTGAGAAGAGGTAGGTGCAAGAGAGGCTGCAGTGGAAGTGATCAGTCCATTAAATATTTCACATGCAGTGTATTTCCCTTAGATTAAACACACAAAATCACCTTTGATCCAAGCTGAGCAAAAAGAAGTAAAATGTCAAGTTATTATGTTAACATTTCCCAACTTCAGGTCTTTATCAGCTCTCTGAGACAATGACCAAATGGAGCTCTCATGTCTGAACATGGCTGGCAGGAGGCAGGTGGTACAGCTCTCCTGTCAGACATTTGGATCATTCTCCACCAAGCAGAGAGAAAAATGTCAGCTGAGATGTTCACACAGAACTTGACATTTGGGTAAGTGAATATAACCTTCAAATCTGGCTTTCCTTTCATATGTAGCAGAAAAATACAAAAGTAATGGAGACAAGCAAAGCAGAGCTTGAAATAATCACAGCACAACATCTTATTAGCCCAGATCTTGCCTACAGGGTCTAATCTAAGCACTTGTACCAGGAGCTGTGTGTCACCTCAGAAATGAACTACAAAAAATTAAAATAGAGAGCAACAATGTACTTTTCAACTCCAGCCTGCTGAGGTTGTGATCCCTAAATAGGTTCTGCTGTGCCTACAGCTACAACCCACAAGTGTAGGATGTGCAGAACACAGAGGACTAAAAAATGACAGGAAGCCTTGCATCCTCCAAAGAGGAGGTGCCTCCCTACACAGTCACACATCTATGATTCTGTAAGTGAAGTAGTGAGTTAGTAAACTTGGCAACACCATCTATAAAACACCCCAAAAATTATATAACCAAGTTCATAATGAAAGGGGTAAATAGTGTTGAAGGATGGGAAACATCCCCCATTGCAACCCTCCAAGTCTAAAGCATCAACCTGCATCTCCTTAGCTTCTGTAGCATCAACCTGCAGCTCCTCCTAAGTTTTCGTAGCACAAACAGTTCAGTAGAGGTTAAAAGTGGACAGAAAAATATAAAAAAAGGGGGAAAAAAGGAGGGAGTGCTACTGTCAGCACTGTCAGGCTTTGGAAAAAACCCCACACAGCACAAAGGAAGATACTTCCTACTAGGTTTGTTTTTGTTATCTAGGTGATTGCAACTTCATCCTTTAAAACCACTTCAGTGATTTGTATTATATAATATATTCTAAGGTAAAAGTTACAAATAAGATCTGGGAGGTAAATGTCAGCTAGTTTCTGTTTTGTAAAAAAACCCAAAACAACCCAGACTTTTGGTAACATTCGAAGATTTCCCATCTGCAGAATTATTAAATTCTAGGATGTGCACTTTAGTTTCTAGATCTATTTTTCCCTGACAATGTTGAAAAAGACTGTATTAATATTCTGTGACCAAAGAATTGGTTTAGATTGCAAGAAACCTTAAAGATGTGGAGGGACACCTTCCACTATCTCAGGTTTCCCAGAGCTGCATCCAACCTGACAGCAGAAATTACATCATGGACATAAACAAATACGGCTAAATCTTACTCCCCCAAACAAGATCTAAGAGTTGCTATCAAAGTTAAACGAGCCAAAAATACCAATCAAAGGTTGTTTTTTCAAAATAGATCTGCTCAGCCCCCTGAGAAGTTTGACTGAAGGTGAGAACACACCATGTTACTGCAGAGCTCCACCACAGCAAGAGGAATTTATGAGGGATATGAGTTTTTAAGGTGCTTGACAACAAGGTCTGAACGACTTGAAGTGTCTGCTCATTAAATGAGGATTAAGCTGTTGAAATTCATAAATTAAATTTTCAATATAGGCAAGCAAGTACAAAATTACATGTTTTTCCATAGATTTTATTCATAATAACTTTCTGTTAAAGACTTACTGTCTGGAAAATATGGTGTTGCTGTTAATGTAATTCTCAAATTAAAAAGTAAAAATACACAAACAAAAAAATTTTCCTGATGGCAGTAACTTCTGCTAAAAAAACTCAAAAATCATGATGTAAAGCTCTTTACCATGCAATCAAAATAACTTCTCCTGGGAAATAATCCCTAACCAAAACACTAAATCAAGCAACCACCTCTTTTCATTCCTGAATGTCCAAATAAGCTGGGCTCAGTCCAGCAATGGCACAAATTTACAGAATCTAACAGTAAATAAATCAAAATTTCTGTCCTACCAGACACTGAAATCATCAAGAATTAATATCTCTCCAGAGTTTTCAAATCAAGGTGTGGGGAAGGTCTAAAAAATGCATCAACAACAATTCTCCTATTCAACATACCAGGAAATTACTGGATCAGTCAAACCAAACATAAAAGGAACAACAAATCATGGATCTGAGTTATGAGCCATGTTGTGCAATGTTAAAGAGACTCAGATTCTTAGCGATTTTATATCGAAATGATTCAAAATATTTTACAAACTGTATCTCCTCTGGATAAAGTCTGGGTTAGTAACTGGTTAGTTACTCATAAGACAGGGCACAACATTAAAATCCCTGCACACCAGGAGCTGGAGTTACGTTCAATATATGGATTTGCATGACTTCCAAAGGTGTGTCTGATACAACCTCACTGAGGTTACAGCACAACAGAACACATTTGCATCCTAAGCTTCTGCCAGCAAGGGAAATGCCTTTAATTACATAACAGTGTTGGGCAGATTTTTTAGTCTGTAAATTCTCCTTGAAATCAAATGGAAATTACCCACAGACTGTTTGTTTCACGTGGTGTTCTGGCACTGTTTCTTTCTGGTTTGTTGTGTTTCCATCTCTTTATGTTATTCAGCTGGATAATTTCTTCCAAACAGAAAAAATAAATCTCTAAACATTTCCATTTCAGTAATATCTAAATGAAACACTGATAATGACAAATGCTAAAGTTACTCCCCTCATTTTTTTTTTTTTTTTTTACTAAAGGGGTTTTTTGTGGTGAAGGAGAGCTTTAAATAGAATTTACATTTCTTTTCCTCTCTTTCCAATGTTTCCACTCCTTTGCTTTAAAAAAGTTAAACTCTTATAGAAACATGACATTAAAAGGACAGCATTTTGTGTTTTTAATGAAAATTATCTCAAGACTAATACAAAAGTCATGTGAGAAGTTTACAGTAAAAGCTCCCTGAGGACTCAGAGCACAGGACACAGCATTCTGTAAAATTAAATCTGTGTAAAGAGTTTGAGATGAGGTGTGAAGTCATTTGGAGTATTCTCATTTTCTCTCCTCTGTGCCAGAGAACACACAGCAAAGAAGTTCAGATGTGCTTCAAATAAGGTTTAATTACTTTCAGACTAGAATAAAGGTATTAAAATATGTTCAAGGATTATTAAGAAAGGAACATTTAAGCAGATACGAGTTTTCGCTACAAATCATGAATTTCATCTGAAAAAAGAATAAAAGCAAAAATTCCCTGTCATAAATAATATAATGCCATTCTAAACTTTTATAAAATACTAAGTTTACAGCAAATTTAAACTTGTTCTGGAAGACCTGCTGAGTTCTCTAGTCACTAGAGGTCACTATTACAGTTTTGAATCATTCAAGTCTCCTGTCTTAAAAATCTTCCCCAGGATATTCTAAATTTGAAAACTTTCCTCTATGAAATATATTCTTGTTTGAAGAGGTACTTGAAATATATATGTAAGTATGTTCCCCAGAAAAAAAATAATCCAGAAATACTAGTCAAAAATTCTGTTTAGGACAGTGTTTTAAAATGTCTCATTTACTGTGGTTCTCCAGTAACGAGTTCATTCCAGTAACTCCAGCAATAAACATATTGAGATGAGGTGCCCTCCAGAACAGCAAAGATTATCTTGATACTCATTCAAACCAAATGAGTTTGAATGAAAGTTAGACAGAGTGGTTGGTCCTTGAGATATTCAGGTCCTGGCTCATCAGGAGTCCTCAACACAACAGAATGAGAAGTGATGATGGATACTTGGGGGGGAAAGAAAACAAAACAGAAACAAAACTGGTGAAAAATAAAAGCTTTTTGGATATTGTCTGGACCTTGTCTAACATCTGTTGTCACTTTGACCTACATTAAAGTCATTTGTGTGAGGGATTTGCTGCAGAACTGTCACTGTTGCTGCCCCCACAACACATTCCTGGCATCAAAGTGCCCTCTTTGTTTTTTCCATTTTTCAGCAGAATGTTGATGAGGGTGAAGACTAAACACAAAAACCTTTTAAAATTATTTTTCTTTTCTAAATGCAAAGACAAGAAGACATGAAGTTAATCCGAGGTACATCCAGTGTCTCTCAGGGACTCTGGGCTGGTTGCTGTAGGACCTGATAGTTCATGGATCACCAACCTGCCTTAATGTTCGTAAATGCTGGGGAGGGAGGACTGAGAGCAGACAGGGAAACCACATTTGGGTACCAAAGGTCAAGGAAGAACCACATCAATGCCATCACTTCCAAGGAAAGTGGGGCCCATAATTTAAGAAGGATGTGAATGTTCTTGAATGCACCCAGGGCTGCAAGGAATGTCTTGTGAGGATCAGCTGAGGACTCTGAGCTTGTCAAGTTTGGAGAAAGGAGGATGAGGGATGATGACCTCCTTGCTCTCTGCAGAGGAGGGGACATGGTATCTAGTGATGTGACATGTGGGAATAGCTCAAAGCTATTCCAGAGGAGTTTTATACCAAACATTAGGAAGCATTTACAGGGAGGGTGGTCAAACACTGGAAGTGACTTCCCAGAGAGGTGGTCAGTGCCCCGAGTCTGTCAGTGTTTAACAGGCATCTCAACAATGGCCTTAACAACATGTTTTAAGTTGGTCAGCCTTGAACTGATCAGAGAGTTGGACTAAGTGATTATTGAACTTCCATTTCCTCTGAAATACTTGTTCTATTCTACTGAAGTCAAAGGTGGAAGTGTGAGGATAAAAGAGCGTCTATATACAATATTCAGCTGACAAGTGAGCCCTGATTGGAGACAAAATAAAAGTCCAGTTTTCTGTGTACCAAGGACAATGACACTCACTATGGCCTTGGGGCTGGAGTGAGGATTCAGAGTTCACAAAAGAGAAACAAAATTTTGGAAGTGATTATGGCCATTGAGTAAATTCCCTGCCTGTGAAGGGCAGATCATGAGTAGTTAAAAGTATAAACCAGTCCTGAGCTGCAAGCCCCACTGCCAGCAGCACTGTTTGACACCAGAGCTGCCACATGAGCAGGTTCTGAGTGCTGCAGAGAAAGCTGCAGGTGCTCTCCAAAACTCTATGATTCCCTTAGACAGTTTAGAGGAGAAAAAAATATCTCTCCCCTTCAAGGCCTTTCTGGCTGAGCTGTTTCCTGGGATAATTATACTTTCTTTATCTAAGATTAAGAATCTCTAGGAACCAGGAGAATATGTTTAACTTCTCTATATTTTCTGCTCTTATGATGACCAATTATTCATCTATTGATAATATTTGTCAGATTTCTGATCTCCCATTTTGGAGTGAAGTTCACCTTAATTTTCTCACCTTAAAAACCCAACGATCTCCCAAACAAAAGCAACAAAATCTCACAACCAACTTCACAGACACCCTGGAGATGTTTCCTGCCTGTCATGAGGCCGTGCCAGGGCACTGGAACTTCACCATGGATCACAGCCATTGCAGCAGTTCCCAAACTGATGCAGCAGGTGATTCAATACCACGACACAAGATGAATCCAGATATTTTAATATCCTCTCTCCAATTAATACTGTCAGTCCCTACCTCCCAGAGCACTGTATTTCTTGTATCTTTTCCCCAATTTTACCTTAGAAGAAGAATATAAGACTATTAAAATTACAATAGTTTGTGTTGCTGGAAAATTAAATCCTTTCCCATTCTTTGTTATGTCTCTAACCAATACGGGGGGAGCTTTATGAACAAGAAGCCCCTTTGGGGGAGACCAAAGAAAAAGATTCAGCCAGATGTTCTCAGTTTGCACAACAACTGTTTTGTGTGCTTATGCTCTCGGAAAACAAACGCTTAAAAATCATAAATCTAAGAATTAATTCCACTTTCACAATAGTGGAAAATGAGTCTCTTCTTCCAAAGAATGAGAATAGACACAGCCTGAATACATGCTGTTAAAAGATATGAATGGATGTCTCAGCCATTCATAAGTTCTTTGTGCAGTAAACCCAGTAAAGAAGGAAATTAAGAGAAGGGACGTATTCACTGATGAAGAATGGGGAGACAAAACATGCAGGAAAACTAAAAATATTCTGCCACAAAACCCTCCTGATTGCAGAAAATGTAATCCCATAATCAGAGATTTGCAATCCTCAGGGCTGGCATAAAGACATTACAATTCTATTGAAGAACAGAGTCTGTAGCAAAGCATTCTTTGTATACAACATTTGCAACAAATATAATTGTATATGTATTCAACAAATGTTAATGCCATTCTAAGAAGAATTAAAGCCAGACAGTGTGGTGAACATAAAGGTCAAACAGAGCTACATTAAAAACACTCTGTTCCTTCTTTTATCCATTCAGCATCCAAGGAAGATCATTATGTTTTGGAATGAAAAGAGAATGTATGGGGGGCAATCATTTCTTCTTGCCATGGAAAGAGCTGGTAGCCAGAAAAAACCCTTGTTTAATGGTTTTATTTGCAGAAAAATGAAAGCGAGAGAACAGCTGTGCTAAAACACTGTTTGTCCTTGTTATTAAACAAAGCATAATCACTAAACATGATGGATGCAGAGAGAAAATAACCAAAGTTAGGTCTGGTTCAAGCCTTCACTCATTTTCAAATCATTTTCCTCCTTCAGGTCTGTTCATTTGAGGCTCCTGCTCCCAACAAAATTGTAATTCCTCTCACAATACATCGATTTTTTCACTTCAACAAATTCAAGGGCCGACACTACTTTAACACTGATTTTCCCCCGTAGTATCGTCTGGCTCCTAGTTAACCCTTGTTCCATAAGATAGAAGAATAAGTCTATCCATCATGTTTTATCTCTTTTTTACTGTTCTTGAGTTTGAATAAGGTTACCTTGCTTCAATATTTTTTTAATTATAGTGTTGAAATTACAGTGACAGTAGTTGCACAAATAGACACATCAAGATCAATAGTCAATTTGATCTGGAGAAGCTTTCTTCTTTTGTACCATGCCAGATAAAAGAGAATATCCATGGTTACTGCTATTAATATTTATACCATTCTACAAAAGGAAAGAAAAATGCTAGACAACAGGCCTGGACATTGATTGTTGTACAGGTTATTGTGTAGCATTTAAAAAAGTCACCATAACATGGGACTGAGAATAATTTTCCATGTTACCTAAAGCCCAGAGAGAAGAGAATGGATGACAGAGTAAAGCTGGTTTGTCCAAATGCAGAACATCCAATACTTGATGTTAAAATGGCTTATTTCAGTGTCCTCCTCCTGAAGAACAGGAAAATCCTGGAGGAGGTTCTGCAAGGGCACAAAATCTGGAGATAATGGAGATGGAAATGCCCAATCCATTCAACCATAGGTTTTCTCCCTACCATTCTCTGAGAGCTGCTTTGTGATAGTGAGTAAATTTGCTTTCTTCTATGAATTTGGGCTCAATGTAAAGTCAGTCCTTCTCTCAAAAGTGCAGCACAGGTGAGCCTGGATGTCTGTACAGGAGAGGGGAAGGAACAGTGTAAGGCTGAATAATGCCCTCAGCTCCATGTGCTTGGCTTTTGCTCCTGGGCAGGCTCTTCCACAGAGGGTCAATCCCCCTACAACTTTAAGAGTCATCTCAGGGAAGTTCTGAGCGACCCTTCTCTCCCACCATGTGGACATGGCAATATTGGGCACCCACAGCACACAGAGGTGTGTGCTGAGCCTGCTTGAGTTAGAGCTGCCATTCTTAGGGCATCCACAAGGAGGATTTTCCACACATTTCTCAGGTCACAGAACCAGAAAGGTTGGAAAATGCCGCCAAGGTCATCGAGTCCAACCTCTGACCTTGTCCCCCAGCCCAGAGCACTGAGTGCCATGTCTAGTCCTTCCCTGGACACCTCCAGGGATGGGGACTCCAACCCTTCCTGGGCATCCCCTTCTAAGGCCTGACCACCCTTTCCACGGAGAAATTCCTCCTCAGTCCAACCTGAGCCTCCCCTGCACAGCTTGAGGTAATTTCCTCTCATCCTGTCCCTTATCCCCTGGGAGAAGAGGTTGACACCCCCCCTCCCCATCCCCCCCTCCCAGCTCCCTCCTCATGTCAAGGAGTTGTAGAGTGAGAAGATCCCTCCCTGAGCCTCCTTTTCTCCAGGCTCACAGATTTCACCCAGGAAATGTGCAAAGTCTCCTTTCCCATGGTATCAATCCCTTTAGCAGAAAGTATAACCAGAGACTGGCACGAAGTCATACAAATGTTGTGAAGTAAAAGTTGTTGCTGCACCCTGGACACAAGTTAGTGCTGAATAACAGGTGGGGGTTGAAGAAGAGACTGGAAACAAAACTTCTGCAGGAAAGACAAAGTGTTAATTCAGCTCTAGAAGGGATTTTTTTTATTATGAAACCTGTATTTTAGGGAATGCTTTACCCAATGGGGACAACTGCAGTGGATGGATGGCACCAGCTGAAATGTATATTTTTGCCCTGCTGCCCAAAGTTTCCTGTGCCAGGAGCAGGCCATTCATCCTCTGAAATGTCTCCTTTGATATGTGGAGCTCAGCAATGAGCACAGAGGGCATATACATATGTATGTTCCCCCCCAAAAAAAGGGGAAAACAGCATTTATGCTTGGAATTCTTATGGTGGATATTTATTCCTCGCCCCACATAACCTCCTATAATTGTCAACAGTGTTTTACAGAGGCAGCAGCAGTAACATCACTGATGCTCCTCCCCCTTGCCTTGGCATGGCTGCAGAATAAGCAGTTGTGCTTTAAGCAACACACAGAGAGCAGCAATTAACAGCATTATCCTGGAAAGTTCTGGTTCTGTAGGAGCTGTGTTGTCACTTGGATCCAGTGCATTTGACTCCCTCACCTGCTGTGACAGCTGAGCAGAAATGACACGTTTTAGAAGTACACCTTCACTACATGTATCACAGGCTCTGATGGCAAATGCAGACAGCTAAGGCAAAAATGGCTTAGTTTATTTACAAATACAAATCAAGCCTAGAATATAAATAAATCATTCACAGCAGATACCTGCCTGGCTCCTTCCACTCCAAAAAATCTCTTCCTGCATCAGCAAAAGCCTCATTCTCAGTAAAAATTGATTCTTCCTCCAAGAGCTGATTCTAATAAGAGAGATTACGGGGGAGAAAAATTCCCTGTGTAGTCCCACTGCCTCTCTCCAGTGCCTCCCGAGCTGCCAGACTAACAATGCATTTCAACCTTTCTGGGAAAAATCACATCTCACCTGAACATGGAAAATACTTGTAGAACTATGAGTAACAGGGCCACTCACATCTCCTGACATAACAGGAGTTAGGGTGGAATAGGAATGAGTGAGAAATGACAAAGGAAGCAGCAGGAAGGGAGACAAAAACAGTAAAAAAAGAACCATCGTTCCGAGAAACTCGAGGTTGGTGACAGACGGGAGATTTGTTTCTGTTGCTGGAGAGAGGAATAACAGGATGGTGGGAGGGGAAGGAGAAGCAGCCTGCAGGAATACAGCACTGCCTGCTCTCTAGGAACATATCCAGGGGTAGACTCACCAGTGCTCCCCTCCCCAGGGCTGAGAAAGGCTCAGAAATTAAATAAAATCAGGTTTTGGGGAAACTGTTTTATATTGTTATAACAAAAAAGATCATAGAATCACAAGAAATAATTGGCATTATGGCATCTAATAAATCTGGCAACATACAGTGATGCTGTGCACAGGTTCTAAAAAAACTGAGCACATTTTTAGCTGTTGTATGATTGTTAGCTCTTGTCAATTAGATATTGCTTGAGTGCAGCAACAGAGGAACTGAGAAAATTTACTTTAAAAGTGGCATCTCAAACTTGAAGCTGTCAGTTTATTAATTAATGAATCTGGTTGAACTTTTAACTGGTCCATTTATACCATGTTTTTTTATTCCTATTTTCTACTGTATACCACAGGGAAATTCACAGCAAATTTGGGCTCATGAGCACCAACTCTTGCTGCTGGTCTGTTTGGGCAATTTTTACATTTTGAAGCAAGAGCTCAATAAGCTTTTTATCAGTTCTTCAAAAAATGGTAGTGGACTTTTTCTCAGTGTGAGGAAAAGTACATGGATATTTTTTTCATCAGCTTCTGTGAGCACTGAATACCTTTTCTTAGCCTTTCAGAAGGTGTTTATTCCTATTTTACAGGATAAGGAAGGAAGGAACCTTCCAACTTTAAACCTTGACAGGGCTGATTCATACAATCAATTCTCCAATTCCTTCCTAATTTCTATTTTTACTCATTATTAAATGGTGTCTAAAACTTCTTTTTTTATTCCAAAGGTATTACATTAGGAAAACAATATATGAACAAAATAGATCTCCATTAGCCAAGAATCAAAACCTTCAAGCCTTATTTCAATATTCCTATTTATTTCATTTAAACTTCATTAAATTTTGAACTCAGTAATTCTTTTGCTTACATGGAATTCTCAAATAATCATGCAATTTTTTTTTAAGTAGCCTAGGTCTATCTGAAAACATTAGCATTAATTTTTAAAATGAATTCTAAATAAACCTGATTTTTTTTTATAGGTTTTGGCTTGTGTTTCTCTCAAAAGCTCCCTGTAAATTTCTCAAATCCAGTTTTTTTCCCAATGAAAAATGTATCATCCATTTAGAAAAGTACTCAAAAAAGATATGTTTTGACTTGGGCTTGTAAAAATAGTGAACTCAAAGTCACTTGTCACATTGGCAAACCTTGGTTAATATTTGTTTAAATTAAATTACCCATAATGACTTTAGTCTATCATACTTAAATTGGCACTGTGCAGGTAGCTGCAAATAATTTTCTTTTTGTTTTCATGAGAGCTAGAGAAAATTAATCCTAATTATTTTAAATGGACTATGCTGACTGTTTAATGTGCTGATACTTAAGCAAAACACCTACTCAACATATTGCACAGTAAGAAAGTTGCCACTCTTTTTAGGACCAGAACTGCAGCATTTGGAGAGACAGACAGAGAACTGTGCAGGGTTGTGAAGCATCCAACCTCTACACTGGGCAGGAGGAGACAAGGGAAAAAGGGTGTGGGTGCACCTGAGATGTAGTGTTAGTTTGGACATATTTCTACATGGTACAGGAAATGTCATCAGTCAGTAATTTATGATATCTGGAGAAAGCAAAACCTGATTGCAACCAAATCTGTCTTAGTTAATGCAGTTGTGATAATGTGTCTGTTTAGAAAATATTTGTATTATGATGCACTCACCTCTCTTCAAGATCAGCTTTCTTCAAGTAGTCTACAAAAAACTATTTTAATTCATCTCCTAATAATAATTATATGATTCTTCTAGAACCTTTCAAGGACCTCAAAAGCAATAGTACTGAGGTGCTTTTCTTAGGAAACACCACCTATACACACTGAGATAAGAAACCCACATTCTCCACGTTACCAGACCCTCATGTGCATTTTTAAATCATGATAATGATGGTACATTCTACCTTGAAAGTGCCCATAAATTTATCCTGCTGCTTACCTGATGTTGCTCCCCAGTGCTCTCTTGAGAATTACAAATCTCCTGTCCATAATCTGCTTTTATCAATTAAAAAAGCTGGTTTGCTTTAAGATTTCGAGTGGCAGGGATGAGATGGATGGGCTCTTAACTGGCTGTGCTGCTTCTCTTTCTCCTTCATCTGGTTCTAATTAGTTTTTTCCTGCTTAGGAAAGATGATGCAAATAAAGGAGACAGGAATTTCTGCATAGTAAACCATGTCTTGTGTGACTTGCCCTAAAGTTGTTATTCTCTGGCACAGGGTGCCCAGGGAAGCTGTGGCTGCCCTGTCCCTGGAAGTGTCTAAGGCCAGGTTGGAGCCACCTGGGATAGTGGGAGGTGTCCCTGCCCAGGACAGGGGGTGGAATGGGCTTTAAGGTCCCTTCCAACCCAAACCATTCCATGATTATTAAAGTCCTTCCCTGTACTGAAGCATTCACAGTGCATTTCTTTAATCTAACAGACAATTAATTGCTTTTTTAATAAATCTGCAATTTGGTCTTAATAACACCAGGAGCCGTCACAGCTTCCCACTGACATTTGCACATATTTCACAGACTGACTGAGATGACAGTCATGTGCAAAGGAATAATCCCAGATGGAAGTGAAGCTCAGCCAGGTGGATTCCTTTCAGACTCCACCACGTTTCCGTGCTGATAGTTTGTATTGTGCCGAAAACAGGCACTTTAAACCAGCCATTCTGGGTTTTAATTGCAATTGAACTGTCCTGAGCACAATCCCTAATTGGAGAAAGAAAGCAAAGCCACAGAAGTTTGCTTAGAATAATGCTCAGAAAGTGGCACAGAAAATAGAAAAGCAGGTGGTATTTTGCTTTGACTTAGAAATGATCCAGAACATGAAAATATGAAACAGAATACAGCTTTCTTTGAAATTAATAATAAAAAAAAGAAAATACATTTCTCCATCTACTATAGCAAAAATATGGATCTTCTCTGACAAGAACAACTCAGTAATTTCCTCCTCTGAACTCATGAACCCCCTGGAACTGGACTCTTCACCTCTCAGAATATTTTGACACTTTTAAAGGCAAAAATGAACCTTTATAAGATACATGAAAAAGAATAAAGTCTGTTCTATTCTCACAGATGACAGTGTTGGGATATCTCTAACTGAGTTATTTAAAAGCATTTTGAAACTTGGGAGAGCAGGGACACTGCAGAAATACTCTGAATTTCCACATGAATATGGCACATCTCAGGAAGCCATCTTAACTTATAATTTGGTTAATATTGACCGTTCCTCCTGTGCCAAAATCAGTTTAATGGGAAGAAGAAAAGCTACTGCTTTGCTATTTTTAAATGAAATTTAATGTATCTCTGTTATTACCATGATAAGGAGTTTTAACTTAAAACCCCCTGTATGAGTTTGCACACACACAGAGAAGGAGAGAGATCAGAGAATATCCAGCAATTAGAAGCACACTGCTATGAAATGTAACAAACCACAGAAACATTAATTAAATTACAAAAAATTCCAATCTTCCCTCAATAACTAAGTATCACAGAATCACAGAATCACTAGGTTGGAAGAGACCTCCAAGATCATCTAGTCCAATCCTTACCCTAGAACCTCAACTAGACTAGACTATGTCACCAAGTGCCACGTCCAGCCTTTTTTTAAACACATCCAGGGATGGTGACTCCACCACTTCCCCGGGCAGTCCATTCCAAA
>VXBA01001096.1:1657205-1719649 GCA_013399895.1 Serilophus lunatus | reverse complement strand
TTTTTTTTTTTGTTAAGAAATGCAATTGGCTCTGCCCTTCTTCTGGTAAAACCAGAGCTCAACCTATGTCATGTGAAATGTCTCTGTGCCCTGTAGCAGACAAAAGAATTCAAACCTCCTCCCTTTGACAGAAAATCTGTTTTGATGAAACAGATATTGCAAAAACTAAACCAGAACAGACAGTCTGGTGGCAAGGAAGATGTAGAAGTGAACACTGGCTGAACATTATATTTACAACTTTGTAGACAGAGATTTCAGGCAGCCTAAAATGTCCTAGAACAAATAGCACTTTCTGCAAAGTTTCTCCAATGGTAATAGTGTAAAATTCTTTACTTAAATATTACTCAAGTTTCTGTGAAACATTTCCCATGGAAAGTAACAATGGCCTGGTAGTTCTGAAGCAATTTCCTACAGAGTGCTTCATAAAACCATCCACAGTAATATCAAATAACTTGTGCATTATTTAAACATCCTGGAAGTCTTAATTTCTCCCTAACTTTTGCACAATATTATGAAATGCAAAGCCTTGCCAGATGGATGTGTTTCATACTTCTAATCCTCTTTACCTGTGTGAGCATCTGTGCTTGAGGAATCATGGAACAGGAATTTCCTTGGCTGCACCTGAAGCACTGCTGCCCTTGGGCCAGGACCCCAGGGACAACAGAGCAACAGAAATAACCTATTGAAACAAAACTGTAGAGTCTGAGGAATACTGAAATTTTCCTTTTCATCCAAAAAATATACAAATGAAGCATTTCTGATGTTTCCTTCAGAACTTGTTTTCAATGTAGTTTGAGAGTATTTGCATTTTATCCAAATCATTGAAAAAGTCATATTATAGAGATATTCTTTTACTTAGTTTTGTTTATTAAAGGTTTTCCACTATTCCAAGCCATTATAACTCCTAAATACAATACAATTTAATCAGTTGTAAATGGCACTAAAATGAATGGATTTCCCAGCCTTTGGATCTTAAAAAAAATTCAATTTAAAGTATTTATTTCATGGACACTTCACTGTTAAGTTTCAAAACTCAATGAAAGAACCTTGAATTTTTAGGCACAAGGAGCTGCCTTTTACTGCTTTGCAACAAATTACCACAGAGCAACCCTGAGATTGAAAAACCAACATAAACTCAGCATCTTTTGCAAGCATAGGAGCAAAAACCACACAGCAGTGATGTAGGAATTGTGATCATGGGTGCAAGTGAAAGTTGGTTGGTAAGGACCTAAAAAAATAGCATGTGAAAGCCTGGGGGAAAAGTGAAGGCAACCTCTGCCTGTCTGATCCTTTGATTTTTTTTCCAACATGAGTGCCCAGGAAATGCTTTGTAGGCCACAAAACAGGACCAAAGAGCACCAACTGCTTTAATGTCAACCACTGAAAAATATGTGTTAGACTGATCAGTCAGAATTCAAGCTTGGAATCTCAACCTTATTGCAAAAAAGAGATTTTGCAAACACACATCCGCATCACTTCCCATTTCCTCCAATTCTTCATGTTATTTTATGCTGGTATTTGTCATGCAAATCACGGACTTGGGAAAAGATGCCAGAAGCTGGTGTCATGCTTCCACTGTGTTCTCCAAGTTTGGATTTCCATTTTCTTATATCTGGAAAATATGAGGCTTGGATCTTATATATGTGAAAATTATAAAAGTCACAGGAGTTGTAAAGTAATTTAATGTAAGAGTTCACTATTCCCTTCCCTAATATATGAATGCCATTAAAAGAAGAGTAAGGAGAGAGATAAATCAATTTCTATAATTTGAAATGTTATTGTTATTTTTAAGCACAGAACAGCAAAGCACAGCACCAATATAAATTGAAGTCTCAAGATAGCAAGAGAGATTAACATTATGCTCTAAAATATGCTCTTAAGCATTCTCAGATCTTTAACAAAATCATTCATCTCAGCTCCAAAATGTTAACATATTCCACACAAAGTTCATTGGTGACATAATTTGCTAACTCTCCTTCTCTTCCTCACTCGATGATTTGTCACTTCAGTTTTACCAAGAGGAAAAGCAGCACTGCCCAATATCCTCAGCACACTTGGAATTATTGTAAAACCAGGGCTCCCGCTGCTCATGTTTTCTTTCTGCCTTTTTATAACCAGCTGCTATTTGTACTGTTTTGTGCTCTATTTTCCTCTGTTAATTGGAAACAGTGGCAGGCAGGTTGTTGTTAATTAGAAATGGTGACAGTAAGGTGGTATCTTCCTTGGAATCCTGGAAAGTCTTCCTGACTTTGGTGGTACATCTCTCTTTTCCAGAATGCCCAGGACCCATTACATATTATTGCATAATTTTTTTATAATGTATTAATAATATCATAATATTATAATTCTTTTTCACCTGTCCAGCATTGTAGGAATAAAGGAATATTTTTGTCTGTTTTTTAAAAGCTTTTCTGGTCTTTTCCAGAGCTCTTCATAGCAAAAGATCAAATTACAAATACCTCAAAACCCTGACTCAGGGTCCCATCTCAAACAACTTGGTCCAAACTCTGTTAAATTAAAAAGTGTAATCATAATTTAATCAATAGATCACTATGCATTTCACCAGGGTAACCATGAGTAATGTTTTCCCCCTGATTCTACTATCCTCACATTATAACCCTTATTTAGATCAGATTCTGAAGGTATTTACAAATTCCAGACATTTAATGACATCAGACCTACTTATGTTTGAATTACTGAATGTGGCCAAAATAAATTATAGTTTCAGAAATAAAAACCTTTGCTGCCTTGCAGGGTTTAACTCATTGAACCAGCAAATCATGAGAGAGTCCCAGCAGACCAGAAGGAGCTCTGGGGTTGAAGGGAGATGTCCTCAGGATGGAGGACATGGGTTTTTCTTTGCTTGCACTTCTAGAATGAATTATAGCTCAGTCTGAGCTAACACAGCATCTCTTCAGCAGAACACAGTATTTTATAACTCCAACACCTCGATTCCATGAGTTTGTCTTTGCACAGACTGTTCTGGAGCATCCCCACTCCAGTCTTCCACACTTCCAGATCTAGAGTCAAGAGCAAGATACAGACACATTTCTGCTTCTTATTATCATCTCCCCTAATTTTTTCTCTTGTAAAGTCTGTTTGGTGTCAAGCTTCTATTATATCCTGCATGGGATTCAAAAGCAAAAGCAAAAAAAGTTTAAAATAATTCCACCTAAAAGTTGTCACGTTCAGCTCTTCCCCTGCAATTTGTGTTAAGGACTTTTTCCAGTTTGCAAGTCAGTGACAAAGCACAGAGTGATTGGAGCTGTTGAAGGTCTGGGCAAGAACTGCAGCATCTGGCTCCTTTTTCTTCTTCTGTAAGGCAGTGCTATAAATGGTAATTATACAGTTAAAAACTAGATTTTCACATTGATTTTGTTTTCTTAGAATGGATCAGATCCTTTATGTACTTTTAATTCCATATAGTTCTGCCTTATTAAGGAATAGATGTTCAGTCCAAGACCACATTCATTTAATTTCCATTGATTTCAACCCTTCTTTGCCTAATGGGCAGCTCAGAACAGCTCTGTTTATTTTACCATGGACTATTTAGGGGGACAAATGGCAATTCAGCTGATTTTTTTTCCTTGACTGCCAGTTGCCAACTGCAGGTTCCACAGACTCTTTTCCCTGCAGTGTGTAGTGGGAAGTGCACATAAACAATCAACTTGGAGTAGGCTGAGAAATTTTACCATCTGGCAAATAACTCCCCCACAACCATTCTCTGCTGGATTTCACTATATAAAGATATAGAATTCCAGACCCAATAATTCATCCCTTAGAATTAACTATCCCTGCGAAAACTGCTTTAAATTATTTCTCCCATAAGTAAATTACAAACATTTTGCCCAGAAATCAATATCTGATTATGTGTGTACACACACATTCATCTTCTGCGCCTTGGAAAATAAATAGAAGTGCTCTTTGGGCAAGAGAAAGATGTCACCAGGTTTTCTGCAACTAAACAACGACATTAAGAGAACCCCAGTGATTCCTGTGACATCTGGCACTGCAGAGCTGCCTGTCAAAACACAGGGGAGCTCCATGGGCTGAATGAAATTGGGGCAAAAAGAGTGAAATATTTCAGGTTTGCTAAACACAGCATTGCAACAGCAGGGACCTGGTTTATAAGAGCTCCAAAATAAAGGGATAAATCAGAAAAAGAGGCAATATATTTTTATATATTTATTTTTATATATTTTTACGCTTGTGCATAGATTATGTTAAGTACACAATAGTTTTGCCACATGAAGACATACATGTGTTTAGTTTGGACAGACAAGCCAATAACCCAGACAAAGCCAAGCCCTCAGAAGTGTCAGTGGCATTGCTATTTCCAACCCAGACTGATTTGTTTTGATAGAAATCTGTTTACTCTGCCTTGATAATATTCTGTATGGCCACGTTCAGACTAAAGCCACTAATTTAAAGTGACATAACATTAAGGTCTAATTCAAACTGGTGCCATTAAAGAGCAGAGCTGGACAGTGGGAAAAAAGCTTGTTTGACAGAGGTTTACTGATGGGTGACCCTTCTTCAGCTCATTTAGGAAAGAAAATTGATCTAGTTTAAAAACTAAATTGGCTTTCATGGCCCTGTATGATACAAACAAAAGAAATTGGGTGGTTAATTCACAGTGTACCAGTCTCACCACCCAACCAGCAAAATTTGGAAGTACTTTTTATTTTTAATTCACCTTGTTGGATTTGTGCCATCTCAATCCCTTTGGCCGATCCTGACTGTTGCATTTTGCCAAATTAAAAAAAAAATGTTGTCCAAATAATCCATATGTCATTTTTCTTTATAATTTACAATTTATTACATCTTCCTTAAAAGTGTTTTAAGCTAATTTAACATTGAAATTAGCAATTATTATCATCTAGTTGACTTGTATATAATTTAAAAGTACATGAAAATGAATGTATTATTTTAAACAGAGATTTCAAACTAAGCATGAAAAAATTGCTTAATTAATTTAAAATAATTAATAATGGCTACAACTGTAATCTAGAAGCTGAAAATGTCCTAAAACTAGAGAAGGTCCCTAATTTCTATGTTCATCAACACAACCACAAGCTCCTGGTGTTTCAAGTTTCTATCGTATGGTTGCCTTGGATTGCTATTATAGGTTAACCCAAATATCCTGAGGTTTGGAAAGATGAGATCCAAGTGAACAAGCTGGAATTCTTCTTTGCTTATGTTACCTTTTCAGACTGGGGAACAGGGTTTGAGTTGGTGTTGGCCACTGGCTCTATGAACAATAATAAATTACAATAATTAGCCATTCTGCCCCTAGTCACACACTTTTCCATAATTCTGCTAGATCCATAATTATGTTAGATCTCCTCATTCCAGACTGTCAAATATGGTTTTGCTAATAGAAGATCTCTTCTTTTGATATTTTCCCCCCATCTGATGCAATTATAGAAAAATTATTGAAACATGAAATAGAAGAAATAAATCAGATACAACAAGAAAGAGATGAAACTGTAGGACAGCTCTGATGAAACAGCAACCTGACACAGGTTTTACAAAAAACTGTCACACAGTGATATGAAAATTCCTGATCTAAAATTTGATAAATCATCAACTGCTAGGTCCTTGTGAGTGAAAATTTTATGAGCTGGGAGTCCCTCATTGTGTTTCCCATGTGTGTCTTGACTTGTTGTAAAAGGAAGACCCTGAGTGCCAACAGGAACAGGACAGAAAGCACCATGATCCCTATGAGGAGTGGCTGAGGGAGCTGGGGTTGTTCAGCCTGGGGAAGAGGAGGCTCAGGGGTGACCTTATCGCTGTCTGTAACTACCTGAAAGGAGGTTGGAGTCAGGCGGGGGTCGGTCTCTTCTCTCAGGCTCCCAGTGACAGAACGAGAGGACACAGTCTGAGGCTGCATCAGGGGAGGTTTAGATTGGATATCAGAGAAACTTTTTCACAGTGAGAGTGATCCCCCACTGGAATGGGCTTCCCAGAGAGGTGGTGGAGTCACCGTCCCTGGATGTGTTTAAGGATAGGTTGGATGATGAGCTTAGTGGTATGGTTTAGATGGTTTAAATGGTTTAGATGGTATAGATGTTAGACTGATGTTGGGTAGGTTGTTAACCTAGGTAAAGGTTGGACTTGATGATCTCCATGGTCTTTTCCAACCTTATTAATTCTGTGTGTAATTCTGTGTATGATCTACAAATAAAGATCTATACCCAGACATATTCCTGCCAAAATAATAGTAGCTTTGCAGTCGAACTGCTCCTCATTGCAGCCAAGAGCTTGGTCCTTTATTTTCATCAAGATTTTTTAAAAACTGAGAGGTGTTTTACTGACACTCCTGAAGAATTGTCACAACTCTCTGAGGAACAGTAAATCAGAATTTAAAAAGAAGACTGGGGGTATAAATAAATAAATAAATACAGGCATGTACTACAGAGATTATGCAATAATTATCAGAATGGTTGGTTTAGTCCTGACATTTTACAGACTAGACGCACTTACCTTTGAGGTTTTTTTGTCAGAGTCATTCTTTGATGAATAATGAATCAGGTACAATGGCAATCTTTCTTTTAGAGTTCAAAATGTTGCTGATACCTATGTTTTAACTCTCCTACACAGTCACATGGAGTAAGACTTTATCTGCCAATATCAAATGCCTTTTTATTTCCTCGACTTGCACTTATCCCATATTTTATGAGATCCATGTTTTCTATGTCAAACTACCACCATTTGATGAACTGTGAACTCATTATAAAACATGATAAAAGTATGAACATGTTACTTGGGTATCTCATGTGCTCAGAATATGCAGCATCGAATGCGTATTCAAATATTTTAAATATTAATTTGTTTAAAAATTTGTCATTAAAAAGATGAAACGAAAACCTACAAACCTGTTCTCCATGTCTCTATATCTAATCTCCCATGCATCATCTATAATATATAAATTCCTAAGTAGTTCATTGTGTGCTTTAGTCTCCAGACTCAGTATTTTTCTCCAAAATATCACCATTTCAAACAATTACAGTCCTCTACTACAGTGTCCTCCACATAACTTTAGTTATAATAGAAACAATTATTCCTAACTTCTCAGATACCTTTTTTTTCTCCAAAACTTGTCTCAGTCTTTCCCAATAAAAGACCATTTCCATTCTGTTTTGAGAATCCTTAACATGAACAGGAGGTTCCTTCTCCTCCTTTTATGTAGACCATCCAAAGTTCTTCAGAAGAAATAGGCAAGTTTATCAGAAAACAAAATAATAATAAATGGCTGAAAAGAGACAAATGGGATTGACATAAAACGTTGTTTGGCTTCAAGAGAGGAAATGCAACAATAACCTCCTAAGTCAAGATAATGACGGGGAGAGTTCACTCACCTTTTACTGTCACAAGCAAAACAGACTCAACTTGGAGAAAATGAATTTAATTTATTATCAGTCAATGGTTTGGGTTGGAAGGGCCCCTAAAGATTCTTTTTCCAACCCCTGCCATGGGCAGGAACACCCTCCCCTATAATGCATTGCTCCAAGCCCTGTCCAAAATTCCTTCCAAAATACACCAAATACATTGTTCCTTCCAAAGTACACCTTTCTGCCAGTGCAGAATGGAACTGGAATATTTACAATTCTGAAATATTCAGTCAGGGATGTTTTCACGAGCTTCTGTCTTCTTCTTCTGGAACACATCTGAAGTGGACACTTATTTTTCTGTTGTTCCCTATTCAGTTGCAAAATGGATACAAAATAGCTTAGTGTGTTAATTGACATTTCTTCCACCAAAAAACTGAAATGAAATATGTTCTTACAGAAATCATTGGACAATATGGAATCTCTGCCTCAGTAAAGTACAAAACCTACAAAACTACCTGACGCTTGTGAGCAAGGGGAGTTCCATCTTCAGTTTTGTGACCTTTTTGTCTTAAAGTCAGTGTTAGTTAGGGTTTATCTATATGTGGCTGAAGTCTTTTGGGAAAATTAATGATGTGATGAAAGCTTTTAATAGCATATTTGATATAAAACAATGCTGTGTGAAAGTATTCTCCAAACATCACCCTTGAGGATTTCTGAAGTGCCCAGAAATGGAAGCTCAAGAAATTTCTGGGCACAGCTTTTTATCTTTAAAGGGACCCCTTAGTGTGACTTGTATGAAGAATCCACCTAAAGAATTAAATCTAATTACAGGGTTTTAAACAAAAATCTTTTAAACTAAAATATCTCTATTGAGGCATTTCTGGATGTGCCCAGAAATAGATGTTAAAATGCACAGGTCCGTTCAAAGAGTCAAATGATTTGAGAAAGAACTTAAATCTAAATTTCTTAAGAATGTAAACTTCAGTGTGCTTCCCAAGCAGACTGCTGAGTAGTAGTAAAGTAAGTAAAGACTCTTAGCCCAAGAATTCATCAGAAATTTATCTGTGATGACCAAATACTCTGATCAACATTTCATGAATCCCAAAGGGCTGGGAACAGATGAATTTGCAGCAAGTATAAATTGATAATTAATGCTCTCCAAATTCCCCAATTAATGCAGAGCAGTGACCCATCATGGTGTTAAATATCTTAACTTTCTATACTCAATTTGTCCTTTCACAGTCTGAGAGGGATTTATTGCAAACAAGGGATGTCATTAATTAATGCTGCAAAGAATATTATCAGCAGCAGCCATTCTGAGGAAACCAGATAAATCAGTATTTAGTTTTCCACTTGATTTACTAATCATTTGTTGCAATAGCAAAGATTGGACCACACTGTAACACATGCAGTTAATTCTTAGTGGCATGTTTTGCTTTTGCACCATTTCCTGCTTGTTTAGCTCTTAGTGGGCAGCAGAGAAACAAACAGCAGAGGGAAAAAATTATTCTATCCCTAAAAAAGAGAGTCCTGAGGTAGGCTTTGCCTTGAGCCAAAGACTGGGCACTCTTAATGTGTTTAGAAACAAGTCAACAGGGAAGAAAAAAATTATATCCACACAAAATTATGACTAAAGTTCATATCCATTATTGAATTGTTTAAACCAGAAATACCTTAACCTTAATTCTGAATATATTAGGTAATAAGTAGGTCTTCTGACTATAAATTAGTATTAGAAGACAGCATGTTGGAAACATGCACAGCAGAAAAGTACAAAATATATTAGTTATTGATGTGTTGCATGCTTATGCTATGACAACATGCTCATCTATTATGACAAGTGAGTTGACTTTCAGAAAATTCCAATGAGCATCACTGCCAGTTAAGCCTGACCTTTGAAAGAAGGTGTTTGGCCTTTAATCTTGAAGACTATATGTTGAAAGGTAATTAAAGAAAAAAACTAAGGGAAGAGTGACACTAACACGACAGCTGTTGAGGAAGACATAAACAAACATTTGCCTTTGACAGCAGAAATAGAAAATTTAACATTTGAAGACTTATTAACAATGGGAAGTAAAAGGTCTATCTCTGTGTTCTGCATCTCTGTAACATCAGAAACAGCTTTGAATGGCAACTTCATTTGAAAAAGATGTATTTACCTGTGAGATGGCACAACAGTTGCAGTGTTAATTCAGTGGCCTTGGGATAGGAAATCACATGACACATATCCAAAAAACAGTCAAATTCCTTTTGAATGAAAGAGTGGAGAACAGGTAGGTGAAAACCCAGGTCATGGAGATGATGGTCCTTGAAAGCAAAGCCTCTGAGGAAGAGCACTGATTCTTTTTAGATTAGCATTCCAGAACCTTCACTAACTCCTTACAAATTAAAGTAAACTGGCTGGTTGTGCTTAAATTGGCAGTTTTATTGATGAAAGTCCTGGTAATCTGCCCATTGGAAAGAAGGCAATGGACCTTCTCTATTTGCAGTAGTCTAGGAAAGTTTGCCAAGGCCAAAGTCAAAACCATCAAGCCCTTTATCAAGTGTGTCTTTGTGAAAGATGCAAAAGAATTTAGGAAATCAATTGTATTTTCTTTCTTCCCTTCTTTACTTTAGAATAGCCTGGCCTTGGACTTACATGTAATCACAGTGTAAATCCCAGCCTTTGGTATTTTCATGCTGAGCTGCAGCTTTGCCTTTAGTAATTTGCTTTAGGGTTTTACATTAATGTAACATCAGTATTTTTTATCAAAAGTTGAACTTTGTAGAGGTTTTTTTCCCACTCATATCACCTACCTAAGGAGTATGCCCAGACACTGGCTCATCAGATCCACTGATCAATAATCTCATCTCTCTACAGGCAAAGGCCACAAGTTGGCAGAAAAGAGCTATGTGACATATGACTCATCCCATGCAGATATTCATAGAATCCCAGAATGGTTTGGGTTGGAAAAGGGGCCTGAAAGTTCATCGTTTCACCCCTGCCATGGGCAGGGACACCTCCCACTATCCCAGGTGGCTCCAAGCCCCATCCAACCTGGCCTTGGACACTTCCAGGGATGGGGGAGCCACAGCTTCTCTGGGCAACCTGTGCCAGGGCCTCACCACTCTCACAGGGAATGATTTCTTCCATATATTTCTCCTAAATGTCCCTTCTTTAATTTTTAAGCCATCCCCCCTTGTCCTGTCACTACAGAGAGAAAGAAAGAACTTTCGGCATTTCAAAGTGAAATGGTTGGAAATTCAAAGAAACACCAAGTGGCCACTTATTTTTGGATCTAGTATTGCCTTACCAATATTGAACACTGAAAAGATGGAAAGAAAGAACAGCAGAACAGGAAAGGGTCCCCAGGGAGAGCAGTGAGAAGGGAAAATGGAATAGTGGTTCCCTCTTCTCCAAAATACAGCAACTCCACATGCCAGGCTCAAGTCAATCTGCTGCCAAGTAACATCTTCAGCAGCTGGACATAGAGCAGCACAATTTAACAAGATCATCTCGAGATGTTTCACTAAGCAAGGTAGTTTTCCATGTCCATAAATCTCACCTTACTGCAGGCTTCATATTGATTTTGAGTAACTAGCTGCAAATTGTCCCTCTCTGGAGCTGACAGCTTATAATTCTGAAAATCATTTGGCTACCAAACATTGGCATCATTGACAGACATTATTTAATTCTAAGCTTTGCAAATATCTTAAGCAAACCATTTCTGTGGAAGTAAAAGAGGGGACAAGTGGGGAGAAACTTTTAATTTAAAAATATCAGGCAGGGAAAAATATTAGCTCATTTTATTGAATCAGCTCCTAGAGAACATTCAACTCAAAAAACCCACATGTGATCTTTGGAAAAAGTTAAAATTTAAAATATTTTATCACATTCTTCTATTTATTCAGCTCATGCTAAATAAAATAATGAATCATCATTATGATTTTTATTCCATAGTCCAGTTGTGAACAAGAAACATTTATGCTAATTTTGAGAAGTCTTACTCCCTGTCTCAGATACCTTTGGAAGGGAAACATCTATCTGATAGTTTTCCAGTATCCAATTTACATTAGATAACTTTGTAAAGCTTATAAAAAGCCAGGCTTTCTGCTCTCCAGAAGTAACACAGAGACTGCTCTAATCAGCTGAATATATTCCCTGGATTCATTTCCCCAGTGACTCCTACTAGCAACCTACTCAAAACAGTTTGGGAAGAGACTTTTATCTTTTCACTCAGCCCCGAGCTGCTACAGAAAACTTGCCTGGATTTCAGGAAGAAACCCCAAACAGAGTAATCATAGAATCAGAATGGTTTGGGTTGCAAGTCACCTTTAAAGATCACTTTGTTCCAATCCTCTTCCATGGACAGGAACACCTCCCACTATCCCAGATGGCTCCAACCTGGCCTTGGACACTTCCAGGGATGGGGCAGCCACAGCTTCTCTGGGCACCCTGTGCCAGGGCCTCCCCACCCTCACAGAGAACAATTTCTTTCCAATATCCCACATAACCCTGCCCTCTGGCAGTTTGAAAATGCTAGACTACAACTCAAAGTTCCCTTTAAGAAGATTGCCTTATTATACTAGAAGTTGTCAGAATAGGACTAAAGATGCTTCCCTTCCACCACTCTTAAAAAGAAAAGAAAAAAAAAAGACAAAAGTTATTTCTGGATATAACCCATCTGTATTTGAAGATACTTGTAAGAAGGAACCAAGTTTCAGGTTGATATTTCTCACTTTCTGTGAGACACTGAGCTTGATCTGCTGCCAGTTCAGTTGTCACTGTTATACCCTGTTCTGTAGTTTTGTAGTTCTAATCAGTATTCAACAACAACAGGAGATTCCTGAATTTTCTCCCTGAATAGTCTGGCTGGGACTATAAAAAGTCAACAAATCTATATTCTTGTAAGCATGAAGAATATTCACTTTAAGACATAAAAAGGCTTGTTAACAAATCAAAGGAGCTTCATGGGATGGACTCACCTGTTTTTGACACCAGGTCTGCAGCTGCACTGAGATGCTCAGGGAAACCTTATCCCGTGTTCCTGGGAAAAAACCAAGCTTTGAGGACATCAGCATAGCACATGACCCCGATTTGGCCAAAATCTAAGAGTGAGCCAGTAGTACTGGACAGAATGCAGGAGACTGACAGATGTTTCTCGGTGTGACAGGAGCACTTTGGCAGAGGAGAACTCACCCCACAGTGAGGAGACATTTTGAGAAGCACTATCTACTTCCAGCAGCTCTATGAAATCTCTTGGAAAATAACAAAAACTTGCATTAATTTTGTTTTCTCACCCATCTTCCCCCAAACTGTACATGTAAGAGTACCGAGGTAGAAAGTGCTTTTATATTGATTGTTTTTTCCTCTTTATATTTGACAGCTGGAGTGTTAAAGCAGAATTCTGAGTAAATTAAAGCAATAACAAAATTACACCGGGCAGCTGTTTCAGCTATTTCCAGAGAGCAGTGCTCTTTAGGAGAGCTAATGAATCTAATGGAATCTAACAGACACTGCCAAAGCAGCAATAAGTGATTTAAAATGCAGGGGAAAGTCTCATATAAACAGCCTCACCAAGCACTAAATGAACTAACACAAAACTCTTGGGGCTTCTTGCTTTTAACAAAAAATCAAATAGATCTCTGTTCATTTATTACAATGGTGCCCACAAGCTCTCTGCAGTACAGGACCTGTTGGAATCTCTGTTATCCTTCTCATTATTGAAGCGTTTGTAACTTCCTAATTACAAATTTGCTCGAGGCTGTAGCTGGCTTTCACTTATAGCCTATTTAATCCTCATTTCCCATATCATTCAAATTTTGAAATGATTTTTCTTTGTTTATTCTTTGTAAAAGAATAAAGATGAGAGATTTGTTCAACTACTGGAGTTCTACAGGACTCTTCTGTTTTGCTGTAAATGCTGCTTCTAAAAGCTGACACGTGGGAAGCCCTGCACTGAAAATCATTCAGATGTGACACGTTGGGTTTCTTTGGTGGGGGAGGAGGTAATGATGACCCTCATCCAACCGGCTCTGAGTTGGTAATTTAGGGACTAAGCCTGGGGTGTGCTCTTAAGGGGGCTGAATGTTTGTTTTATAGTGCACTCTTGGGTTATTTTCATTCCTTACAGGGACCATGGGGTTCAGGGAACCCACTGGAGGATCTGGGGGGACCAAACTTCTCAATATCTGAGAAAAATCACTGGCAGACCCAGCACAGTCATACCCTGATCATTACTGACTTCAAAACAAAATCAGCCCTCTTAGGCTCCTGATGAGACTCAAAATTCCAAATGCACTCTAAAGTTCTTCCCAAATACCTGCCTTCCCTGGATGCAGGGCTCTGGCTCCTCACAGGGCTTCAAAGGGCTGCCAAAGCACTTGGAATCAGTCTCCTGATTGGAATTCTTGCACAGGGATGAACTGTTCCTTCTTTTTCCTCAAAGGAGGCCAAAGCCTTGTGGAGTGAAGCTGTTCCTGCCAGTCAGGACTAGGAATGGCAAAACTAAACAATATAAAACAAAAAGTCAGCTTTAAAGTGCCTGTGTGAACTCCTCCCCATGGATGCCTGGAGATCTTCCTTAGGAATTACTGAAGTCCTGCTATCCATTTTTGATGAGTGCACACAGCAGATTCTTTACCTTTATACAGCAGTGGGAACTAAGGGCTCTGTGCCCTTCTCAAGTCATGTTTTGGGATCCAGTTTACTGGGTTGGATGTCTCAGGAGACCAGGCTCTCCAACAAAAGAGAGAGATTTGTTGTTTTCACTTACCATCACATCACATAAATCATTTATTTCCCTATAGTTCAAAACTTTTCCTTCTGATTTATATGCAACATAAGAAACAACCTTTTCTTCTGGTACTGGCACATTTTATGACAGTCTTTAAAGCAAGTTTTGCCATATTTGAAACATATTTCAATGATATCAAATATATGTCAATGACCAAATATCGTTTTGATGGTATCAAATGATTTCAAATACAAAAGATCAAATTGAATAGCAGCTTTTCCTTTTTAGCTTAAATTTTTGGGCAGTCAGATCTAACTCCTAGTATTTACATTTCTTGGATAGGATTTATAGTATTTAATTTAGTCTGCTCAAGCACAAACTGACTGGATCTGAGTACAAAATCTGCTGCATGCATAGCATTTTTATTACCTTTTCCATCAGAAAGACTCATCGCTGTATTTTTTACAAATTAGTTTCATTCATTTTTCAAAGTAAAGCTGCTAACAAATTAGTTTCATTCATTTTTTCAAAATTAAGCTGCTGTTTTGCTCAGATTTAGACTCAAAATTAAGTGTTTCTGTGAGCTAACACCCACAGAGCTGAGAAACCCTCTCTACTGGTTGAGATTACACAGTGTATATCAAAAAGGCAGATGTGTTGCCCCATGGACTTTTGAATCATATTGGCAATTTTGACTATAATTAATAAGTAATAATCCCAGCATATGCTACAAGTTGTGGCCCTGAGCAAACACATGTAAAAGATAAGCTTAGTTACCATGTAAATAAAGGAAAATTATGTACATGTCTTTAAGTAATTTGTAAGCAAGGTTTAGAAGTTTGATTAATATCTAAACAGCTACATGCAGCAACGTTTTAATCAGATGTCAATTACTTGCTAAAATAGTAACATTTATAATGTTAATTGAAACTAAACTTGCTATATGTAATGATTTATTAATCCTAGTTTTCAAACCCTTCAATTATCTTCCTCGTGGAAAGACCACACTCACGATTCAAGTGGTTCCATTAAATTAACATCTTGAATAGGAATGACGAGAGAACATATTCAACAACTGGGTGGTTCATAAAATCCGTGTTTTTATCATAAAGCCCATCTGATACAGTGTCTAAATTTCATTTCTCTTTAGAGGTAGGAAGTGAGCAAACACCCTGTGTACAGCATATTAATCCATAATACATTCACATAGAATGCTGTTCAAATTTCAGTATGGCAGAAAAATGTCTGACTGTTTCTGACATGATGAAATCACCTGTCCTTTTTAATCATTGAACCATAATCTGGTCTTGATAAAATTATAAATTCTGACTCTTTCAAAAAACAGTCATAGAAGGTCACCTGCATAAAAAGGGTGTTTTTGAGCTCTGCTTGCTCTCCAGATTTAATGATTAAGATAGATTGTTTTGACTTCTCAATTATAACTTAAATTTGATAGATCAGGATTAATATGTAACTGCCATGCCCACCAGATAACCCAGATTTAGATAATTGAATATAAAAGAAAAAAAAATAATAGAGACTTAAATTTTAATACACTGATCTACCCTGATGTAAAAATTTCAAACCTCTTTCCACTGAGTGTCAGCAACAGCAAAATCATATTCTCTGGTTTAGCAATGCACAAATGGAGCAAAGATCAGCAGCTTCTTCGAGTTTACTGATTAATAGTAATAGATTACTTTAATGAACACGCTGGATACTGTCCTGTCCATTAGACCATACTTAATGACATGACTTCCTGGAAGAATGGCAAAGCAGCAAAAAATAGGACTTTGTTTTGTTTTCTTTATTTAATTTTTTCACCCTAAGCTTGTTTCACCCAGATCTCAGTGACCAAAAGGCAAAGAGATGTAATTAGTTGTGATACCATAAAGCTATTTAAAACAACTCCCATTATCCTCTTGAAGGAGGTGCTTCATCTCATAGAATGGCTTGGATTGGAAGAGACCTTAAAATTTATCCCATCCCACCCCCTGCCCTGGGCAGGGACACCTCCCACTGTCCCAGGTGGCTCCAACCTGGCCTTGGACGCTTCCAGGGATGGGGCAGCCACAGCTTCTCTGGGCACCCTGTGCCAGGGCCTCCCCACCCTTAACGGCAGGAAATTTCTTTTTTTACATCCATTTACTCTCTTTCAGTTTAAAAGCTGTTATCCTCAAAGGCTAGGGAGGAAAAATAAATGAGCAAAGAACTTTTTATTCTGAAGAGCAGATTAAATTTTAAAAATTGAACCAGCCTTAAATAAATAATCACCTTATTCTGCTTTATGACTTCAATTTTTTTTCACATATAAATCTAAATTCCTGTAAAAAAATCATGGCTCATATCATCCTCCCTGTAAATGTTGATATTTTCACCTCAAGTGGTGTAGTCACAAGGAAAAATCTATTCCACTCAGAAACATTATGTCTAAAAATACATAAATGATGCAATGAAGCACTGCCTTAAATGTGTCAAAGCATCTCAGTGTAAATGGGGATACAAATACATTCAAAGTACTAAAATTCCAAGAATCTGCTGAGAAACCATAAGGTTTACATTAATTTGCAATATGCTGTCTCCTTACTCATGTGCTTTCCTTCTTCCACTATGTAAGCTCACTGAAAAAATCCTCTTTGTAAGTTGTCTGTTTCTTTATGAAGAAAATGAAAAATTGCTATTAAATCTCAGTCAATAGGGGAATGATGCTCGACACACTGTCTCAATAAAATAAAAAGTGATTTCTCCTGACACAGCCTGGCACTGAAATCAGCTGTAGATCTTCGTTTTAGGCTTTATATTCATGGAAAGACTAAAGGTTATCCAAGTATGCTCATAAAGGAGATTTCTCATCCTGACTCTGTAGCTGAACATTTAATAACATATCCCAGGAGTAAGATCTGCTCAACACATGAGTAGAGTCTGCCCTGCTGTGATGAAACTGCAGATGATGAAGGGTTGGGGTTACAGGAGTGGAAGACAGACAGACCTCTGTCAGATGCACTGAAACTCTTGAGTGAATTAGTTGCCTAAATAACACTGAGATAATCAAGGTTAGATATCTAACTCACACAAGTGCTTTAATGAATCCCCAAGGGCCTCCTTAACTGCCCAACGCTGCTGCAAATCAAACTTAAAAAACGTGTGAGTAGGAAAGGAAAAAAAACCCAAATCTGACTAAAAAAACAAAATTTGACTAAAAATATTCACCATCTTGAACGAGGATTATCAAGATTTACCCCCTGAACCAAGGGGGAGAGACAGAAAGAGTGGAACATTTGCAAAAAGCAAAGGGCAGAGCTGAGCAGGAACTGTGGAAGGCAAAGAGTTAAAAACTCAAAGCTGAGGAACTGTGGAGTTGACCACACAAATAACTAAAGGCGAAGCTTTAATTTTAACATAATCTAAACCTTATGCTGAAAGTTGATCTACAATGTCCTGGAAAGAGATGTTCAGACAAACTCCTGATGTTCTTAGTGGCTGAAAAGATAAAAATAGCCTTTAGTTAAAAGTATTACCTGGGATGTCAGAAATGAAAATGAGATGGGCAATTGGAAATCCAGAACTGCAGCTTTCAAGACAAACTTGCCTCAAAGATTTGTGAAAAGACCAAAGCATAGCTATGCTTTATAAATATGAATTTTTACAATGATGACTACACTTCTATTAATTGTATACTAGATCCAGTATTCTCCAGTGTTTAGATTATTTATTGCAATTCTTTTGCATTTGCCCTCATTCGTTATACTAAGCACTTAGTGTGTGCAGTGGGATTTTTAAATTGTTTCAGCCCAAGAGTGATCATTATATAAAAATGTCCTCAGGATACTGAAATATTTACAGCACCTCCTCACATCTATAGGAGATGTAAACAGATTCTGCCTCTAGTAAAACAGGATTTTGTTTCTTTCCAAGAAGGAAATAAATGTTGCCATTGGGTATCAATATTAGAAAAGGGCCACTGGAAGACAGTTAAAAATTTGGAATCACAGAATGACCTGGGTTGGAAAAGATCTTAAAGATAATCCAGTCCCACCCCCTGCCATGGGCAGGGACACCTCCCACTATCCCAGGTTGCTCCAACCTGGCCTTGGACACTTCCAGGGATGGGGCAGCCACAGCTTCTCTGGGCACCCTGTGCCAGGGCCTGCCCACCCTCACAGAGAACAATTTATTCACAATATCCCATCTAACCCTTCTCTCTTTGCCCTGTCACTCCAGGCCCTTGGAAATATTCTCTCTCCATCTTTCTTCCAGGCTCCCTTCAAGTCCTGGAAGGCCACAATTAGTTCCCCCCAAAGCTTCTCTTCTCCAGGCTGAACAATCCCAGCTCTCCCAGCCTTTCCTCCCAGCAGAGCTGCTCCATCCCTCTGATCACCTTGGTTCCTCCTCTGGACTCTCTCCTGCAGCTCCATGTCCTCCCTGTGCTGTTCCCCAGGGCTGGAGCAGCTCTGCAGGTGGGGTCTCACCTGAGCAGAGTAAATAGGACAATGTGGAGAAGCAGAGGATAAAAATCAACCAAATTATGAATATCTAAACTTCTCTGTCAGAGTGTGAGTGACACCCAATGGGAAATTGGGAGAAGAATAAGCATTTCTCTCTGGCCCCAGTCAAAATAGCCAAAGCATCACAGAATCCCAGAATGTGCTGAGCTGGAAGGAGCCCCCAAGGATCCTGGAAACCAACCCCTGGCCCTGCACAGGCCCATCCCCAAGAGTCCCCCCTGTCCCCAGAGGATCATCCCAACCCTCCTGCAGCTCTGGCAGCCTTGGGGCTGTGCCCACTGCCCTGGATCCAAAAGACAACAGTTTTAATGGTGAGCACAGGAGGTTTGTTCAGACAATGATCTTCCCTTTCACCTCAGCCCTTCCAGGGTCTCCTCACGTTCATATGCTGTCCCAGGGCACTTTTCACCTGGGATATACCCAAGTCAGTGGGCTGGATCTACATCTTTGCTGTTCTCATCTGTCCCCACAAATCCACTACAAATTTAGAAGCATTTGACTGATACAAAAAATAGAATCATTACAGAGGAGTTTTTGTTATGAAATGAAGATTATATAATGAGCTAAAACCTCTAGAAGTTCCTGCTTTTGTATTACTCTTTTTAAATTTTGTATTTTCCTTAAAAAATCACACATGTACCTATATTCATCCAAGTTGACATATAATATGCAAATGCTCTGAGGAATGATCCCCAGTTAACTCTTTGCCCTTTGCCAGTTACACTTCTCAGCAATGTGTAAATGACATGCAAAGAAACAGAGAAAATAGTATGCACAACTTCATAGGTGGCCAAAAATTTTCCTTCTTCAGCATTTCAAGTAATACACCTAAGAATCTGATTTAAAGGGTTCTCAAGGTAGTTTTGAAAAGTTTACAGTCAGTGATATCACTAAGAATAGGTTTAATTTTGTATTTATAGTGGGATTTATATATGTTAAAGGTGGACAAAAAGTGAAACAAAAAGCAAGCAAAAATTTGGCAATCTATTATCTCCACTGGTGTTAAAATCACAATGAACACAAAAGGTTTGTCTTCATGTTCAAGGGAATGTACAAGCTGAGAAAAACCTGGGGAAAAAAATCTGAAAATCTGTCTGGTGAAAAAATTTACAAGAACACTTTTCAAAATGTTATTGGAAAAAACCCCTATACTGAATTATGTTCACACACACACTCAGACTCACATGTGTCCAATTCTGTGCTTGGCAACAGCCTTGGAAAACCTTGGGAACAGAGGTGGGGATCAGGGTCTGGAGGCAGGTCTGGAGAAAGCAGCCTTGATCCTTGTGTATTTATACATGGGAGAGATCAAACCAAAATAAAACAGACAAAAAACCACCTGTGCAATACACAGATTTTTGATGTGCTGCTTGGCTTCCTGCTCCCTCCCCACATAAATAAAGCCTAGAAGTTGTGCAAAGACAAACGAGCTAGAAAGGCTGGAAGGACTTTGGTGCATCAAGGGGACCAGGTGCAAGAAGACAAACTCATCCCAAGGACCCTTCTCTAAACACAGCTGTGTTCAGGCCATGGTGGGAAAAGTGTGAACCTTCAAAGGATGCTGAACTATGTTGGGCAGTGGCACGTACAGGGACACACTATTCTGTTTTCAGGTTTGCCAAAATCAACTTATATTTTGGGAGGGATATTCACAGTGTGACTGTCTGTATTATATATGGTGCTGGCTTCTATTTGTTTTTATATAGGACATGTGGAAGCACGGACAGTGATAGAGAAAAATAATTACAAATCTTTCAATATTGGAAATTATGTGATAAGTTTTCTAATTACTTTTGTTGTCTATATTTCATGGCAGACCCTTCAAACACTAATTTAAGCAAAGAATCAAAACCCAGAGCTCATCTATCATTTATAATTTTGTGGAACTGCGAATTACTAAAACGTGCATGACACTATTTTACTTTATCAAAATGTCCTTTTAAAATTAGCCTGTCTGAAGTTCCTGACTTGCAAATTAAGAGTCTAATTTATCTTGCCTGGTCTTCTTGGATGGCTTGATCAGCCCTATATCGTTAAGCTGCCAGACAGGGAATGTTAAATGTAAAAAAGCAATCTCTCCAAAAATCTATGAAGAGAAGCAATAACAGCCAACCAGAAGATGAGAGATCATCAGCCCCAGTGTGTGGTGAGAAGAATGGGAATGCTCCCAGCCTGAACCTGTATCACCTGATCAGGGATTTTCCTATTAGATATATTTTACAATATCCTGTTCCACCACAAGTTTACAGAGCACTGCTGGACCTGCTATGATTTGCAGTAGTGATGTGCTAAAGGATGAGAACCACCAGAACTTTGCACATGTCCTTTGCACTCAGATGTGGCTGCCAGATCCTAAAAGGGAAATTAAGTTAAGCTTCCCCAGCTGACAGCTCCATCATCAAGCTGTAGCTCCTAACCAGACAGGAAGATAAGACTTCGACACACAGCAAGAGGGCAAGGGACATCATAGGGAGGTGCCAATTTTTTTTTTCCTCCTTAATCCTGTGGTAGTCTTCTTTAAGGAGACCAATGTCTCTGAAAGCAGGTAAATTTTACTCTGGGCTAAACTCAGCAGTAAAATGGAACCTAGCAAAACCTCTTGCTGGAGGAACTTTCCATAGGGAAAAGTCTGGAGTTAAACTCAACAAGTACTATTGCAAGTTAAAAAGATTTTGCTCTCTTTGGTGGTTTAGTATCAAATCTAAATAAAAAGTAAACAACATTTATTGCTCCTCACAGTTCCAAATCACTTCTCACAAACCACTTGCAAACACAATTCCAGCAGGTGCAATTGCAGGAGATAACAACGTGCTCATCTATTCAAACCTGATAAAAGAATCAGCTGTAATAATTCCTCAAGAACATTTAATATTGGATATTTCATTACTGCTTTCAAAAGTCTTGATATTTAATGACAATTAATAGATTGAAATGCTTTAGATTAAGCTTCTGACTCTGTGGAATTGAAAGTAGATTAGAGAGAAAAGTTTAACAAGCTGTTTCTGGAGAATAATTTTGATTAATGTTAGCACTGACCTGGCACTTGAATAGAATAAATAGATGAAAATCTCTGAATTTATAATGTTTAAAGACTGCATTATCTTGTAAGATATTGCTTCAAGATTATTTTCTACTTTTTGTTTTCTTTTTCCTTTTGTCGTAACCTCCACTGTGTTTTTGCCTTCCTTTTTCTTAGAGTGAGGTTTTTTGCAAAATTCATTTTCATTTATGAACCTCTCCAAAATATATGAAAGCTCTCTGGAACCAGTAGTTCTGTCAGAAGGATGAAGAGAAGCTGGCACAGAGGAAAGCTGGCACTGTGCCCTCCCTCAAAATCTGGTCATTTATCCCCAAGTCTAAACAAAAATTGTTGGGTCTTCATCTCTTTTGTGAAGTTTGGATCTTTCCCAAACACTTGCCATAAAACCTTCCCATAAATCATTTGGAGCTGTTCATTTAGCTACATTAGAGAGTGCTTGGCAGTAATGACTCCTGCAAACAATGGATCAGACAGCAAGGAGAAAGATCCTGCAGAGCCTAAAGATTGGGATAGAGAGGAACTGCCACTGTCTTCTAAAGCTACTAACTCAGGACACTTGATTTTTAGGCTTCTTACGTCAAGGCTTCTGTAAAGAGGATGATGTTCCCAGGGAAAGGAGACTGTGACTTTTCAGGATTCTCAAACTAACAGAAACTATATCACAGTCTGAACGAATGAACTCCCTTATACCACCCTCTCTCCTACCTTCATTCCAGATATGAGTCTAATTAAGTGATGTTTAGCTTGGTTTAATTAGCTGTATTACTGTCTGAGGAGGATTCCTAATTTATTCCTGTCTTCAGAACTGACTACTTTATCTAGTGAGATACCTTTGAAAGAAACAAAATTAAAGCTGCTTTAATTAAGCGCTTTCTATGTGACAGGTACAAACACACACACACACACACACACACACACACACACACACACAGACAAACAGCCCAAATTCAAAAGTAATATGAACGATTTCATAGACAAATATTCTTCCCTGTGAGGGTGGGGAGCCCCTGGCACAGGTTGCCCAGAGAAGCTGTGGCTGCCCCATCCCTGGAAGTGTCCAAGGCCAGGTTGGAGCCACCTGGGATAGTGGGAGGTGTCCCTGCCCAGGGCAGGGAGTGGAACAACGTGGTCTTTAAGTTCCTTCCAACCCAAACTACTCTGGGATCCTATGATTATGCTGCCAGTTCTAGTTGAGTGCAATGGCAACATCATGATGATCCTGGTGTGTGGTGGATACTAATCCGGCCATACATAATGTCAGCCACAGGGAAAAGCTGACAACAGCTCAGTAGGTCAAGAAAAGTTCATAAAGAATCCAGTGGGAACTCTCTTGGCCATTGGTGACAGGGATGTCTCACTATGAGTGATATACAACATAGATGTCAATGAAATATTTTACAGATTTGGTGCATTTACTTGTCTGTATAAATGTGTGAGCCAAATATATAGATGGATAAAAAGCAATGTGTTGTATAATGTACTTTAGAGCTAAAGAGCTGCAAATTTCCTGTTTGAAATGTCTGTATGTCATGTACATCACAGATGAGGATAAAAGACCAAGGTAATGGGTTGAATTACAGGCACTACACTCAGAAGTTGCTATAGACAGACTTCCCTTAAACCCAGTATTTGTGCACAGCAAAGAAAAATCAATTTTTCTGTTTACCCTTTTTAACATTATTTTCTAAATGTTTTAGTGAAAGGCTTCAAGCTGAAAACTCAAAAGAACTGCCCCCTCAATAATTTCTAAGACATTTGTTGACAACATTGTATTTTCAGCGTGCATTTCAATGACCCAAGGCTTGTCCAATCTGCAAACTCCTCCCCAGCTTTAGGCAGCAAAAGGTTGATCCTGTTTTGTGTTAGTGCAATGATCTTTGCTCCCCTTTCAGTGATGTTTTCTATCATGAAAATTTGGAACTCAGAGAAAGGAGAAGAGTAAGATTCTACTTGGAATCATTTTAATTTTCCTCAGTTTCATGTCTGAATTAAACAACAGGCCAAAATGGTTTGTTCTCTCATTCTCTGGTGAAGGAGATCCTCCTACACAGAGAGGTTCTCATCTTGTCCTATGTTTTCATTGTCTCTAAAAGATTTTTATTTTATCTTTAATATTTTTTTAAATTTAATTAGATAAAACAAAGACAGTGAAAATAGGAAAAAAAGCAAGAAATGAAAAAGTCCTTACATCCTTTTGCAATTCACTTTCTTGGAAAAAATATATAAGAGGTCTGGCTTTGAGATAAATATACCTTATAACTTTTTTGAATATTTCCAAAAAGAACATGAGGTGGATTACAAACTAGACAGTAGTCAAAAATTAAAACTTCTGACAAGCCTGATCTGAGAGATTAATGAGAAGTCACAAAGATTTTTTTTTCAATTATTAATATTTCTTTAATTTTCTAAGCACAAACAGCTTCAAAATATCAAAAAACATTTCAGTGTTTGTACCTCTAAGGCAGAGGCAGAATAAAGCCTACAAAATGATAGAGTTTCCTTCTCTGAAGATACTAAACCCCACCTGGGAAAGAACTGCTCTGGGTGACCTTGCTTTAGCAGGGGTTGGACCAGATGAGCAGAGCCACGTGTCTGCTGCATATTCATTACATGAAGTCATGTTTTCTGACCTCCTTCTCATCATATTTTGAAGAAACTGAGGAGGGAGAGGAATAATTAAAAACTTTCAACAAGTGAGAAAACGGTGGGTGGTGAGTGCAGTGTCTCAGCACTCCCTTCTGGCTCACTCTGCATGGTTTCCTTTCCCATTCTGGGTACAGCCCTTGTCTAAAAGGTCTGGAGCTACACTGAGGTGTTCTGCCTTTATTTCTGACACTGAACTCCAGGCAGTCAGAGATGAAGGTGGAATCCAAAGTATTGCCTCCCACCCAGGCAGGAAAGCTCATAACCTGGGTGTCTCAAGTGCAGATGATGGGCCACCAAGGGCACCTCATGGATAGCAAGACATTTCAGTCCTCGAAATTTTGGTCTGGAAGGAATCTTTGCTCCTCTTAAATGCTGGGAGGCCCACTGGCAATTTGGGCACTGCTGGACTCCTGAAAGCGCACGACAGGTCTTTCCACCCAGGAAGAAATTCTGAAGCTTGAGTGTCTCAGGTGCAGATGGGAATGGAAACGTGTCTGAAAGCATTCTCCCCGAGTTTTTTATTAAAATAATGCTCTTGTACTTTTATTATAATTAAATCTAATGGGTTAATTACTTAAGATGAAGACTCAGAATTTGATGCTCCTTTATTGTACTAATGTTTGAACATCAGGGTTGAAAGAGCAAATCCACAGAGCTTTGGCCAGTTTGGAGTTTCTGCACAGTCACCAGTCTATAGAAAGTCAGGCTGTGCAGTGGCTCCAAAGGAAGTTTCTGATATAAAAGTCATATTTATGTAGTTAAAAGGAGCAGTCTTAAAGACTGTCCCTAAATACAAATTTTCACCAAAAGAGCAGATTAAAATATTTATTAGCATGTGTAGCCTATGTATTAAGTTTTAGAGAGTGAAAATAGATCCAGTGTTCATGTTTCTGGCTGAATTTTGTTCATTCTTCCAAGCAGCTACTTCTTATAGTCTCTCATCATTCTGATAGTTCTGGGATGGAAGGATTGACATTTGGAGGAAAAGTGTTGTAAATATGTCAGTTAAAAATCCTCCAGGTGAATGCTGACTTTCATTTGTAAAATTCTGCATATTCTTGTCCCGTGTAGTTTGGGGAGCACAGGAATGCCTGTTATGAGGGCAGTTCTTGGTGCAGAATGGAAACACTTGTCTCTCAAAACCCCTTGCATTAAACTCTTAGACACAGCTGCAGCAAAGGCAGTCAGGAATTCCTACTCCTACTTCCACCTCCCAGTCCTAACTTCTTACTTGAAAAAACAAAACAAACCAAAACAAACCAACAACAAAATAAAACAACGAAGCATACAAACATAAAACTGAACAAACCAAACCCCACAAACAAAACCACAAAAAAAACCCCAAACAAACAAAATAAAAATAAAACCCCAACCCTAAAGCAATACAGTAAAATAAATACCACTAAAACAAAACAAGAAACAAACACAAATGACATGGCTAAAAGATCTTAAACGCTCATTTAGGATTTCAGCATTGCATTGGTAGTGGATATATACCTTCATTTTTTTCTCTGCATTTTTCTGTCTGTTTAGTAAAGAGAGATCAGTGCAGGTGAAAAGTTGTGCTTAGACCTTAAACTTTGTGATTTCACCTGAACAACCTTAAAATAACTTTCATGTGTTTTTGTTTTTGGAATAAAATAAGATGCTTAAAAACATAAACAGGCTGATGGGACCGAGCCAATGTTGATTTACAAATAAATCAAATTAACTGTATAAGAACCTCAAGGGCAGAATGTCTCTCCTCAGAAAAGCAGATGAACTCTTCCTTTTTAGAGTCCAACTCTTTTTTCGTGTCTTGTGTGTGCATGTAAATATTGTAAAGAATAAAAGAGAAGTTGTCTTTTTTTGAGAACTATTTTTCTCCTAGAGCTGATCACCACAGTCATGGATGGAAGGCTGGGAGAACAAATAGAAGGTATGTAAGGTACATTTTATTTATGTGAGTGCAGCACATGGTGGAAAATACTGCAACTGCCTGTGTTAGTGCCTCAGTGTGACTATGGAATTGTTTAATGAGTTAAATTCATCTAAACATTTTGTATCCTGTTTGTTCTAACATAATTATTATGTTAATTTTGGGATGCTTTGCACATTAAGCTGAGTACATCCCAAGATGCTAATGACCACTGTGTCAGCTTTTTATTAAACAGGAAATAAACACACTACAGCAGCTAATTAGTTTGTTATTCATATCAAAGAAAGTGAGACTGTTCCTCTGCTTTATAATTAAATGCATTTGTACTATTTGACAAATTGCCATTTCTGGAATCAAGCAAGTGGAGGAAAAGAGTAATAATCACTAAATAATAAGGCATTAATACCTAGGAAACATTGGTCAGCTCATAAATCTCTCTCTGTACTTGGAACTGTGCTCCTGAATCCTCCTTTGTTCTGGTTAACGGTGTTCATAATCTGATGGGTATGTTCTTAAGTTATTAAATTTTTTGAAGATACCTTTGCCCTTGTTCAGCCTTTTTACCTCACTGAGATCACCCATCAACCCCCTTGCACACTTGCACAAGCTTTGAGCTTTATTGTCTCTTAAGCCTTGCTATCCTGAAGTCAAAAATCAATTTACTGTCACTAGATATTGAAAGCTGATAAAATACTACATTTATTTATCGGTGACATCATTATGCTGCATGAAGTGAGAGACTAAATCACTTCTCTGTGTCAGATATTGCACCAAAAAATTGAAGTGTCCAAGGCCAGGTTGGACATGGCTTGGAACAACCTGGGATAGTGGAAAGTGTCCCTGCCCAGGGCAGGGAGTGGAAGCCGGTCCCTTCCAACCCAAACCATTCCAGGATTCTGTGATTGTCTGCCTTTAACTGGCAGCTCTCCTCCCTGGAGATGTAAGCAGTGACTTTTATCTTTTTGGTTATAAAGGGCAATGGCTGTCCATTTAAAACTTCAGAGGCTGACCAGAATCAACCACAGAGTGCTGGAACTGCTACATAAATCATCGTTCTAAAGCTGCAGGGCAGGAGGGAGATAATGAGCTCATTTGGGTGGAAATAAGCTAATTACCGTGCCAGCTTGTGATAGTGTCTGTCGCAGCCCTTGCCAACAAACATTCCCTGACTGCACACCTCCAGCCTGCAGCCTCTCAGAGGCCCCACTCCAAACCAAGGTTGTGACAGTCATTTTACCTTCATCCATAACCACGGCAATGAGGAGCCAGCAAAACCTAGAGCAGTGCATAAAGAAAAAAATAGCAGAAATGTTTAGTTCCTTAAAGGACAAAATTTGAGAGGGATCTTGCTGGAAAGAATGTGAGATTGAATGAAGTAGAACTGTTGAGGAAACTGGAGGGAGCAAAGCTTAGTAATGCAATGAAAAAGTAAATAAAAAAGGGAAAAGCTCTAAATAATTTCAATACTGAAAAGAGTTCTTCATCTATAAACATTCATGACAAAAGCATCTGCCAGGGCTTGTTCTGTCCACAAATCACTAAATCCTGAGAAGAATGACTTAGGCACAACTAATATATTCGAATTTTGTCTGTCTGTATTTTCAGCAACAGTCATGTCATGAGAATTATAAAGTTTAGTTCCTGTATTTCAATATATTCATCTACATACCTACAAAGAAATCCAAGCAATGTATATTTTGAGAGTTCATCTAAATTTTATTACATAGATTACCTGGGTCTCTGATATTTAGGATTCTGGGAACATGTGCTGCCGTTCTATTTCCACCCAGGGTCATGAGAATTTAAGATGATAAATATAACGTCTTTCATATATCTGTCAGATGTATTTGATCAAGATCATATGAACTTATGGGTACCATCTCTGTCTGAAAAGTTTGGAATATCAAAATATGTCATTACAAAGCATTTTGCTGTTTCCCAACAATAATATAAAGACAGGAAAGAAATAGAAATACTCACATAAGTGGCACAGGAGATCACTGAGGGTTATGGAGACACTGATGGCTGAGGGACAGAATGAAAGCAATACTGAAGGCACTAAACACAGTTGGATCAGTTGGTTCTTCACGAATACTTCCCACTCTGTGTACACCAATTTTAAGAATTTAAATGTTATCTCAGTCTGGAAAAGTTTAATTTTCATGACACATTACAAATTAGTGGAATACCAGTTTTCACCCACGATTAACAGCATTCTCTGCTTCCAGGATATTGAAATGAGATTTGTTTTACATGATAGTTTCTTGCTCATGCTTCTTAACTAATCAAAATCAGAAGATCAAAGAACAAAAGGCTGTTTGGTTCCATGCTTTTTGTTATTTTTTTCTTTTCCATATGTTCTTAGTTTGTGATTGTATTTATTAAGGTCTCTGTTGAACACAACAGGTATTTAACAACACACCAGTCTAAATGGAATTTAGACTCCTGAGTCATTCCTGGGTTTTGTCTTCTTGGTGAGCCTTTATTATCAAGACAAATAGATCCATCCATCAGCACACAGGTCTCAAAGCACAAGCTGGTGTCTGAAAATGTGGTTTAGTAAATACAAGATTTCTCTGCCATCAGCCACTAGAAAAGAATCCTCAAAGGAATAGATGTTAACTAACATTTTCCAGTGGATCTTTGCAGCTCACTGGGTTGGATGACAGACACTGTCCCTTGAGGCGAGGGGAGAAGAGGTGGGAAAAAATTGTATTTAAAATTGTCTTATTTATGATTATTCTCTTTCTGTGTCCCATTCAAAGGCATCATGTACCATTAAATTAATTATAATATTGCATTGTTGCAGAATCAAATGTGAGTAAGAAAGAATGTGCTTGAGTTTAAAACCTGTGTTGTGATTATGAGAATAACATGATAGTGGTATAACAGAAAATTAGGAATTTTTAGAGTCTCAGTTGTGTAAAACCTGGAGCTGTGCCCTGCACCACAACCTCCTGCTGTTAATGCTTTCCTTCCTTTCATCACCAATCCCCACTGGAGTAATAAGCCAATTAGTGGCAGCAATAACAGATAAATGATTTTTTTTGACTGTGTTGGATACTCCAAATTAAAAAACAAACAGACAAACAAAAACCCAGGGTGGCAAAAGTCTGTGCAAAATGCTCTGAAGCAATTTTAGAGTTAATGTATAAACATCAGATTGTATATTAAGTGCACAACGAAATGCCTGGCAACTCTCAAGGCTAATAGCTTCTTTATTTAGATGTGTCATCCTTTATGCTTGGATAGTGCTGAGGAATTTCTCAGAGGGATCATTGGGAATTTTTTCATTGACATTCACAGGAAGTCAATGGGGTCAATATTATTCAGTGGCAAGCACTGGAATTTAATGCTTATCCAATGTATTCTTTAGTAAAACACTAGTTTATGAGCTGGGTTTTGCAGGCATAAATAATCCTGAACAAACTGCTCCTCCTGGGATGTAAATGCAATGACCTCATCAGCATTCCGTGCCCTTCACTATGTCTAGGGAGCTGCATTCAGCAGAAGGGATTGAGATTATTTTACTTTCTCTCTCTCCTTTTTTTTAAAAAACTATTTAGACTTGAAGCCCTTTTGTGTGTGTGTGTGTGTATTTTCAGTGACACTCTACAGGTGTTTCACAGGGATGCAGAAATAGTGTTTGTTGTCTCACTTCACAAGGTGAAAGAGGTGTTCTAGAAACACCTTCATTTCATCCCTTAAATCAGAAGAAAATCAAGTTTAAATGTTCCATTGTATGGCATAATTTACAATATACAGCGTCAGAGAACCAAAGTGGATCTAAAAGTCTTCTCAATTTTTATGTTGCTTTCTCTTTTTCCCTGCCTTTTTACAATAAGCTGCACAGACATTTACAGCTCTGAAGCCAAGTACCTCTTAGAAAGATTTAACTCTTTTATTATGGGCTCATTATTTATTTAAAACATTAACTAATGCTTGATGCAAACCCTTATATTATTGGTTTTTATTTTGCAAATTTGCTCTGATTTTTTAGGCACAAACTCTGAGTTCAAGCACATATTCAGACTTCGCAGAGATAATTTTAATAAGGGTGTCACTACCATGCATAAATTTTATTTTTTTTGCTTTTTCAGTTGTTAAAATGCAGAGAAAAGTGAAATATTTGTACAAGGTGCAGCTCTGGCCAAGATCTAGGAATGGGATCGGTATCAGTAAGTGCTTGAGCATGTGCAGCCCTGCAGAAGTCAGGAGCAGCTCTACGGGACCCACCTGTTCTGGGATGGGATTGCCAAGTCTGAGATTGAAAAGTGGAAAAAATAAAACAAAAAATATTTATTTCCTACAGGTTTTTGCTCTTTTCCTTATGACATTGAAGGGAGAACTTGCCTTTTATTGTGTGATGTGTTCAGAACAACAGAATTATGAGTATCACTTTTACATTTCAGACCAATCTCTTTTATGACTCAGCAGGATCTGTCCAGACTGGGAGCCAGACTCATAAATCAGTTGTTCTAAACATATCATACAGAAAATAAATAAATTTCTCCAAGAGAGAGAACTAGGAAAATAGGATTGGCTATCTATTTATATTTACAGTGTGTTGGTGTTTACATACAAATAGTTAGAGGTTTGGGGGTTTTTTTAGTCATTGGGGTTTTTTTTTAATTTAAAGTAGCAACATAATCCAAAAGCGGTCTGTTTTTTTTTTACATAACCTTATGTTCTCTCTCACATATAATTCAGAGAGTTTTTCTTCTGGCATTTTATTTTTTGAATGCTTTTGTGCTTAACACAAAATGAAGGGCAATAATCAGTGGTGTGTATGGTCAATGCAGGTATTGCAGCAGATAATTTAAAAAGAACCCACTAATTTAGGTAAGACTTGCCCCCAGCCCTAATTTATGTGTCACTGATTTTAGAAAGAGCTGAGATAGTCAGCAAATCATAGAAGTTTTTGGCATTTTTCTGGGCACACTTTACCTGGGAAAGACAAGAAGAAAACCAGTGTGGGCTTAGATTATTTATTTTGCTGTTATTGTTTTTCTCCCATTACCATTCTGGCACTCAATTCTTCTGGGCCCCTCCTCATGTCATCACAAAGAACAAGAATTACGGCCTCTAATAGTTTATACATCAGGGCCAGTGATGGTACATTGGAAAGTAAAGTCTTTGCTGCTGAGGTGAATCAAAAAGATTTTTTCTTTTTCTTGAAAAATGTTGAATTCTTCTAATGGTTCTGAGTATCACCTAATTTTAATAAGAAGACAGTGTGCCAGGACAAGGGGGAATGGATTCACACTGACAGAGGGCAGGGTTAGATGGGATTGTTGGCTGTGAGGGTGGGGAGGCCCTGGCACAGGGTGCCCAGAGAAGCTGTGGCTGCCCCATCCCTGGAAGTGTCCAAGGCCAGGTTGGAGCCACCTGGGACAGTGGGAGGTGTCCCTGCCCAGGGCAGGGGGTGGAATTGGATGATCCTTGTGGATCCCTTTCAGCACAGGACAGTCCATGATTCCATATTTCCAGTTGACAAGGGAGGAAACAAAGGCTTTCAAAACTCTAATAATTGTAAGATAAATATGTTTACCTAAACCTCTGTTTTTTAGAGATTTCTTCAGACTTGGACTCAGCTTTGTAAAGCAGCTCTAATATATTCTGAATATAATGCACAGGGTCCTGCAAAAGCCATATTTAAATTGCCTTTCCTAGATTGGAATTAGAAAATTTTAAATTAGAAAATATTCCTATATTTCCCTTAGCTCTCTTTCTGCATTTTGGGAGCAGAGTGCATGGTAGGCAGAAGACAATTCTAAATTTGTATTTGCTTTAGACTTAGGAAACAAAGAATCAAAGCAAAAACTCACTCCAGGGCAACTAGATATTTTTTCGGCTGCATCCTTACTCCAGTATTTACCTGGAGTATATACTTGTAACAGCAGCAGGAAATCTGGGCTGTTACAATATCTGCATCCTTTATCTTTGCTTAAGGTTAGCCTGTTACATTTACTATTCTGTAATATGCCCCAAATAAAACTTTTTATTTTACTTTATTGAAATTTCTGCTTGTCCTCATAAAAACCTAAATGTTAGAGGAACAATATTAATAAGTTATCCAGTTCTCTTTGTGTTCACACATATTTCTTGGCAGTAAAAGAATATTACATTGCACCAGCTGTGCAGAACAGAATTCGGAGTCTTTTTCTGGGTCAGTTAAAGTGTGCATACAACAAAATTAGAGTTTGGCATATAAGTGCGTCTGCAGTTATATATTCTGTGTAGACTTGGGTTAGTGATGGTGGGTTTATTTGTTACTTTGGGGGTTATTAGGGATTTTTTTTGTTGTTGTGGTTTTTATTTGTTGATTTGTTTTATGTTTGGTTTTGTTTTTTTTAAATCTGTGTCCTCTTTTGAAAAACATAAGAAGGCTTCAAAAAAAACCCAAAAAAACCCAAAACAACAACCAAAACCCAACCTTGTGATTTACAGGTTTCTCATAGCTGAAGTGTATGAAAAGACACAGTAATCATATATTCTAAAGAACTAATTTTTTACAGCTAATGTTACTACTACAAAACTTTGTTTAATATTCTTATAAATACATTTTATTGTTCAGATAAAAGTGATAAATTGGATAAATAGGTACAGTTTGAATTCTTTAGTACTAATTTCATTCACAGGGAGAAAAAATATTGTCTGATTTTATAGCACTGCTTAACATTCCATTGTCTTCAGCAGGAAATATTTTCAGGGCTATGCAGATATTGTTATAACATAGCTCATAATTTATGGGTCAGTCCAGTCTGAGGAATAATAGATCAAGAGCAGTCCTGGGAATGTTGGGGGACATACCCCAGCTCAGAACCCCCCGTGCCCTGGGCTGATCCCCCAGCGTGGGCAGCGGGCAGGGGGGGATTCGGCCCCTCTGCCCCCTCAGGTGAGACCCCACCTGCAGAGCTGCTCCAGCCCTGGGGAACAGCACAGGAAGGACATGGAGCTGCTGGAGAGAGTCCAGAGGAGGAACCAAGGTGATCAGAGGGATGGAGCAGCTCTGCTGGGAGGAAAGGCTGGGAGAGCTGGGATTGTTCAGCCTGGAGAAGAGAAGCTTTGGGTGGAACTAATTGTGGCCTTCCAGGATCTGAAGGGAACCTTCAAGAAAGATGGAGAGAGACTATTTCCAAGGGCCTGGAGTGACAGGACAAGGGGGAATGGCCTCAAACTGCCAGAGGGCAGGGTTAGATGGGATATTAGGAAAGAATTGCCTGTGAGGGTGGGCAGGCCCTGGCACAGGGTGCCCAGAGAAGCTGTGGCTGCCCCATCCCTGGCAGTGTCCAAGGCCAGGTTGGAGCCACCTGGGATAGTGGGAGGTGTCCCTGCCCATGGCAGGGTGTTAGAATAAAATGATCTTTTAGGTCCATTCCGTGTCAAACCATTTTATGATTTTATGATAATGCACCTAATTGAAAAAACAGGAAGCAGTGTAATGGGAGTGACTATGAACATCTGTTCTTCTCTTCCACCTTCCCATACCACTGACCATTTCCTCTGTCTTGCTGCATGGGACGGGACAGCAAGAGCGAAGCAACGACTGAAGGCAACAGCTGAGACTGTTTCCTTTGCTTTTTAAAAGCACAGCCCTCGACGGAGCCGGAGGAGCTCCAAAAACCCCACGGGGTCGGGGGGAGAGAGCCCTGGCTGGGGGGGAGTCTCAAGCGGGGCTTTGAGGGTTCCGGGCAGGGGCTGGAGGAAGGGGCTGGGGAGCCCCCCGAGTGTCCCATTAACACCTCCCGTGCTCCAGGATCCCGCTGCAGGAGAACGGGGTGTCCCAGTGCCACCAGCACCTCGGCAGGGACAGAGCCCTCCTGGTCCCGCTGTCCCCACCACGGCCGGGGGGGCCCGGAGCATCCCCCCCAGGCCCCCGGCCCTGTGGGACCCTGGCGTGGCACAGCGGGGCATCCCCTGCCCACGGGAGAGGGAGAAGGGACCAAAGGCAGCAAAGCCCCCTCAGCTGGCTCTGCCTTCCTCCGCCTCGGAGAGGAGCTGCCCCAGAAACGTCTCGGGGGACCTTGGCAGCATCCTGGGCACTGCCCAGGCTCCCCAGGGCAGCGGGCACAGCAGCAAGGCTGCCAGAGCTCCAGGAGGGTTGGGATGATCCTCGCAGGGTCTCTTGGGGATGAGCCTGTGCAGAGCTGGACTCGATGATGCTCACGAGTCCCTTCCAGCTCGGGATCTTCTGTGATGCCTTTCTTTGAAGGCAGAGCCCAGCCCTGCCCCTTCCCCATCACCCCCCAGCCAGAGCATTCCCAACGCAGCCGCAGGTGGGAAGGGCTCTGGGACTCGGGGCTGATTTCCTGGGGTTCCCAGGGGTCTGGCAGCTCTGCCCCTGCCCTGAGCCCGCTGCTCCCGAAGGAACAGAGCCGAGGAGAGGGTCCTGCAGGGGCGGCGCCGGCCGGGAAGGGCGCTCTCGGTTCCAGCTTCATTAAACCTCAGCCCATCCCCCGAGGGAAGGCGGACACGGACACAACAGGCTCATAACCCAGGCGCGTTCTCAGAAATTCCTGCAAATTCCTGCAAAATTCCTTGAACACCTCCCACAGATTCAGTTCACTGTTCCAGAAAGTGAGAGGAAATAAAACGTAACTAGTGTTAGACTGTCTTCCAGTGTCCTCTGAACTATGGGAACACCACTTTACACAGAAAACCGTCTCTAACTTTCCATGATGCTTCAGCAGACTCCAAAATCTCTAATCCCCATGTGGCTGGGCACCAGAGTTTAAACTTCCTAAACTGAACTAGCTTTGAGCAGTTGATATTAGAGAGCTGCAACTTTAATAGCACAGGAATGATAAGACTTCAAAATTCCACGTTTTTGAAATCAGTCTTTTCTTCTTCACTGGTAAATTTCCTGTTGCTTTTGAGGGGTTTCTTTGCGACTTCTTCTCTAATCTAGATGGATATCTGGCCGTATATTCACTTTTACTTACTGATATCCCTTAACTAGGTTTGCTTTTCAGACTTTCACACTGGTTTTCCATCACACATAGTAAATACTCGATTTATAAGGTGTGGCTCCCCTCTATCAACCTTAAAATGAAACTCTATTTTAGGCATTTATCCTTTAGAGGGAAAGTTTCATCTCAGTGAAACTTCTTGTTACTAAATTCCATCATTTTGAGCAGACTATGTTTAAACTGCTGTGTCTAAAATTCCTTGTCCAGAAAAGCAGGGGTTAGCAGTTCCACTCCTACCCAAAAATATTTAAGCGTGTGTTTCAGCTCATTGAAATTCATGTTAGGTTTCTGTGCTTAACATTTGTTAAATCAGGACTGTAAAGTACTAAAGTTCCTTAAGTCCTCATTCTCTATAAATGTGAATTCTCCGAATCCAGAATATAACTTTGTTCAATTCTTGTGCATAGAAATGCAAAATCAATGCATAGAATGATCTTCCTTTGTCATCTAATCTGTCATGCTTTCTTGGTATTAAATACATTAAGTTCATTCTTTTAAATAATCGCTGTTGAAACAGGTAAGTGACTTAGCCTTTTATATGGTCTTAAATTTACTATGTTCATAGCTTAACAATGGAATTTTTATAACGTAGCAATCAAAACTTTTTCATATGCAAATGAATATGAACGCTTTTTTCTCACTTGTAGCAGGTGAGCACTTCATATTTTTCATTTTAATATTTTAATTACTTCAGTTGTCTTGATTTTAAATAGACACATTCTTAATAAACAGAAAATTACAACCTTTATTAGTTTGGGTAAATTAGATCCTACTGTGTTTTTTATCTCATACCATCTTTTGTGTCTTAAATTCTGTTGATGTCCATGTCTTTATTGTGATTCACAATCATTTTCAACTATTTTCTCCCCCTGTCTTGTTGAGGAGGGTGAATTAGTGAGTGTTGGTCAAGGTAAACCCACCACAAACTCAATCTGAATTATTACCTCATGAACTATTATTGATGTTTTTTGACATACACACAAACTGCTTCCTATTCCAGGTAGCCTAGAACTACCAAATTTTTCAGATTTCTGAAACATTAGGAGATGTGTGGGATTTTTATTAATTCCTGTTTTAATTATAAGACAATAAATGCTTTCAATGTAACAAATATTTGGTTCCTTCAAACAGCATTTCAGGGTAGTTTTAACCTTGGAGTAGATATGATACATCAAATATATCTTCCTGAAATTCACTATATAAAAAGCATTTTTTTTTAATCTCACCTCTCTACATAGAACAGATCCTTTGCTGAGCTTTGGTTTTGTCAGTGGAACCCAGTGCAACTCTTGAGGGTCTGAGGCTCTTTAGCAGGATTTAAATAAATACTTCCATATAAATGGTTAAATCCTGACTCAGAATCTGGATAATCTGACATCAAAAGGTCCAGCAACTGTGGTAAGTCCAGGTCAGTGGATAACACATAATCAAATGTTTTACAGAAGAACAGCAAATTAGCTTATCTTATTGTAAATAAAAACCTTTTGTAATTAATGATATGGCTGTGATCCTTAATCCCTTCTTGAGTCCAGAAGTTCAACTGGTAGATTTCGTTGTTTGCTGTTTGTTTGGGGATTTTATGGGTTTTTTTTATTCATTTCCATTCACATCGTGAAGTCATCTCATCTTTGGGAGGACAGGGAGGAAATGCAGGAGGAGGATGAGAATCTTCAAAAATTATGTCTCATGATGAAAGATTAAATGAACAAACCTCACTGGCCAATGTAGACCCTTGATTTAAAGGAGAGAGTAAGGATCAGAATCCAGCACCTCGCAGAATGTGTCTCTGTGTCGTGATGTGAGACTTAGCTGGTAATATGCAAATGAGTAGTGATTTTATCTAGATACAATCTCTTTTTGAAAGCATTTTCCCAGGCTTTGTACACTCCCTTATTTATGACAGACTTAAAGGCTATCTTAGTGCAATATCACACTGATAATTTGTGTCTTTTATGTATAATTTATGTATTTTTTACATTGAGTTTAAACATGAACTCTTAAATGGTTTATAATTCAAAAAAAGAGTGGAGATTATTTTTTTCCTTAAACATCCTTATTTATCAAGTGAGGCTATTCAGCTGTTAGTGGGCTTACTCATTACATTTAATGGCAGTAACATTCATCACTTCATGTTAATCAAATCAGATAGGTGTGGTGGTAAATGGAGATTTGAGTATAATCAAAATAAATTAGCTGCTCTACTTAAAGATAAATATTTACAGAGACAATAGAGAAAACATGTGCCAGATGCAATGAACAAAGAGTCTGCAAATGGAATATAAACAGAAAAGAAAATACTATTTTGACTATTTATTTAGAGGAAATTTCTTAGAATTGTTTCTGAAAATGTGTGACTCAGAGGATACAACTTAGTTGTGCCTTTCAGAGGAAGGTGGACAATTAAGATATCTGTGTTTCCCAATATTACAGAGTCTGTGCAGGTGCAGATCTTCTGTGCAACTTGAAAAATGCTGAAATCCAACTTGTCCTGATGGTTAAGCCTGGGAATTTCCCAGGCTTCCACTCCCTCTGTTGAGGATTCCCGGGGTTGCCTCTCACAGCTGGAACAGCTGGTGCCTGCGAAGCTCAACCAGATCCTCACAGATCCTGGTCATTCCTAAGGTGCTCCAATGCCACAATGCTCAGCTCTCCCGGAGCTTGGCTTTCACAGGTGAGCTCAACACAAATACCAGCTGTGGAACATTTGCACCTTTTACCTCTTTGGAGGAAACTCCAACATTCAGGATCTGGGAAAACAATCCACAGTCAACTCCCTTTCAAAGCAGGCTCTGTAATGGCCAAGGGAGCGAGACTGAGTGTTTCTGCTTTGCTCTGGGGGACACTCACTCCTCTTCAACACACCTTGGTAGCTGATTACCTGCTAATATGGCATTTTAAATCACTTCTGTGAAAGACGCAAAATGACTCACTCCTGGTTATGGGTTTCGCTGTCAAAATCAGCAGTTTGTGTGTTCCCAACCCTGCGCCTTCTGTTCTCCTCATGCCTCACTTCAGCACCTCCAGATCTCTACATTCCAAGTTGTTTGTTTTCCAGATAAATTACTGTGATCTTTAGCATGATAACATCAGCACCAGCACAGTTTATAGCGTTTGTTGATTCAAATGTTGTTACTGCATTTGGATAATTTGTAGGCATATATCTAATTGTAGCTCTGAGCTAAAGATGGAAAGAGTCAGAAGGAGAACATGCACACATGTGCCTCAGAAGCAGATGAAGAACTGAATTTGTAGAGCATAACCAAGGTTTTGTCTTGGGAACTGGCAATGTTTTTCAGATATATGCAAACAGTTATTGTAAAGTGTGTATATATCTGACAATGGGCAGATTGAGACAGTTATTCTTGCATTGTCACCAGCACTTGGAGAGTGCCAGGACATTATTTTCTACACAATTTTGCTGCCTAATGGAATGATCATGGTTATAACATCTCATCACAAAGTAGAAGTAACGTAGTTCTCATTGCATAGTGTCCTCAGGGCTTGGAAAACAGAGTGGGAATGGACCTCAGCATTGATAAACTCCATGGCTTCTGAATTTCCTTCTGTTCAGTGTGTTTGAAGCTGATATTTTGTGATCAATGTTGTATCAGTAGACAGGAAAGGTGGCACAGAGGAAAAAAAGGCTGATTGATGGAAGAACAAAGTTTTGATCGGCCTCAAAGAGGAGCAGTGACTCAAATGAGAGGAGTCCTGGCTGGGATTTCACAGTATTTGCCTGTTATAGATGTCATAGGGAAAAAAAAATACCAAACAAAACCCCCCCAAATTAAATCCAGCTCTATAAAAGAGGTAGAAGAATGATTCTTCTCTTATATACTCTGCATCATTTAAACAGGACTTGAGCTTCTGCATTTCCTGGAGCCAAGAAAAATGTACTACTGGTGTGTGACAATCAAGAAAGATGTGTTTCCAAATAGTGTCCAAGATTTTCCCCTTTTTATATTAAATGAATTGAAAGGAGTCTTGCAATTCCCATTTTAATTTGGGTATTTAAACTAGAGAGGAGGGAAGACTTCTTTAAAAGTTCATTCCAAGTGGGCACAGAAACACCACTTTGCAAAAAAAGAAATGGGTGCAGAAACACCAAATATTGTGATGTAAATTTATTTTTGAAAGGTAAAGAATTCTAACATAGCTTTGTAATATTTATAATATGCAGCAGAAATACAAGGATTCAAAATGTTCTCCCTTATTTGTTCCCCCTTCTACCTTTTCATTTTTAAGGGAAATAATAATTGGGAAGTAATCACTCCAAACTCACTGGTGGCCATGATGTTCATCCAAGGTATTGGACAAACATGCAGATTAAAATTGGATGCCAAAACAGGCTAGAACTGGCTGGCTGCACTTCTCCCAGCCCAGCTGTCTGCCTCGCTCGCCTGGTGAATGATCAGCTTCCTCCTCAGGGGCAGAGATTATTTCATGAACCAGTTCTTGAACTAGCACAGATTTTACCCTTTTGTACTAAATGAGTGGAAAGGAGTCTTAAAATTCTCTTTTAAATTTAGGGGTTTAAACTAGAGAGATGTAAAAGCTTTTTAAAAACTTCAGTCCAAGGTAGGTGACAGGTGAAGAAACACACTGGATGTGCAGGATTCTTTGCAGCCATCTAGTTCTGTAGTTTCGCTGTTTGCTGTTTGAGGAAATAGGGGCTGTATTTGCTGTCAGGTAAGGAATAAGTCAAATATTCTCAGATGTTGAAGCAGTGGTTCAGGGACAGGGAGGGGGTTCCTTTAAGATAAGCTCTTCCCCCAGGGTGGTGATGCCTGTAAAGGTACCTGTTCACAGGTATAATCCATGTGGGCTGAATTGGACAAAAGAGATTCATGAGAGATGATTTCCCAGGGGAAATTCTACACAAAGGGGATGCAGACGAAGGTAAATTCACCTGTGCAAATGAGGAAAAGAGGTGCGAGTTTCTCTTTTTGTTTCTTTATGCTAAATTATTTCATTGAGAAACCCCCTTCCCTCCCCTCCCAGTGTAACTTAGTCCTTACTCTGGCAACTCTTAGGAAAGTGTGATGGATTCTATATTTTTTCTCTTTTTAAGACTGTCGTTGTGCATAATACTATTAACTCCTAATTCACTCTTTTATTTACTCAGATCAATCAGCCTAACAAAGAAAGCGTTTTATTTTCAACATGGTTTTGGTTGCTCAATTAACAAGCAAAACAGAGAAAATGGTGATGAAATTTGAAATAAATCAACGTTCATTTGTAAGGACTGCACTCAATTCTGTGTCAGGAAATATTTATCAATGCTCAAATAAGAGTCTGCCGGAGTAAATCAGGGATTTTTATTCATGTGAGCATCTACTAACAGAGAGAAGTGATTTGTTAAAGTCAAGTCAGCAAAAGGAACACCTGGAAGAAGACAATAATTAAATTTGTGTACAAAACAGATATGAGAGAGTTTTGAGCCTTCATATAGTCCTGCATCTGTGCTTCTTTCTTTTATGGATGGCTTTTTGTGTTTTCTGGATGAGTTATTACACCTCTGATCAACAGACTCATTAGTTGCCAATGATCTTGGAACTAACTAGTTGTGTTAGGTTGCTGCTGGATTTGGCCAAAGAAGCTGATATTTGTTCCAGGAGGCTCTGAATGGCTCCAAGGGAAAATGGGAAACAGGGTACTTCTATTTTTCTTCTTCTTTCCCTTTTCTTCTTTTCCCTTTCTTCTTTTCTCCTTTTTTATTTTCTTTTCCTCCACATGAATTTCTAGCATGCATGATCTGAGGAGGCAGCAAAAAATGAATATTGACTTCTTGTTTCTTACCTTAAAAAACCCCACACAACTCTTGCACTGCCACTTATAAAATTTACATGTCAGCCAACAAAGGTGGGATATACTGGAAATTTTTTTCACAGTACACTCTTATTTTTATCCTGGTTACTTGTTTTGGCTTTTTTTAATCAGTATTTTATTATTATTAAATATAAGCTTGTAAACTGCTTTAATTTTCCCTTCAGGAATAATTTAATGTTATAGAATATGTTCTCTGCCATCATTCCTGGCTTTTTAATGTTCTTGGTCAGCCCATGGAGTAGCTTTGGCATTTAAAAAAAGATCTTTAAGTTGTTAATTACTGAGTTTCCAGATTCCTCCATGAATATAATCTCCACAAAATATCACATACTATAAAAAAGGCAGAAAACTTATTGTCAAATTAGGACCTTTAATATCCCAGTAAATTTTGATGACAGTGCTGTAAAAAGCAAAAGTTTCCTGTGCAATAATTTCTTTCACATGTCTTTCACATGTCTTACTGAGCTGCTTATGGTACAGCTTCAAAAGAATAATGATAGTTTATCATATTTAAGTGGCCTACAATGCTCCTTGACAAAGAGTTCCTTCAGCTGCTGTATCTTAACTGTTTATGATCATGTTCTATGCACAAAATAAAGTAACAGGCACTGAAAATATTAATGATGATGTGCTTTGCTCCTGAGGGTTCAAACAGTACCAAGATCTGGAGGATGCTTTTAAATCTTCTTTGCTTTTTTCCCCAAGTAAAGAAATATCTTAATCCCCGAACAATTTGGGACCTTAAAGACCATCCAGTCTCACCCCCTGCCACAGGCAGGGATACTTCCCACTATCCCAGGTTCCTCCAACCTGGTCTTGGACACTTCCAGGGATGGGGCAGCCACAGCTTCTCTGGGCACCCTGTGCCAGGGCCTCCCCACCCTCACAGCCAACAAGTCTTTCCCACTATCCCATCTAACCCTGCCCTCTGTCAGTTGGAAACCATTCTCCCTCGTCCTGTCACTCCAGTTGCTGATGGAGAGTCCCTCTCCAGCTTCCTTGTGGGCCCTCCAGATGTACGAAGGACTTCAGTCTTCAAATGGTTATCAATCTAATGCCTTTGTCTGGAAGGTGGAAAATATTGATCTGATCACAAGAAAATTTCGAGTTTTTGGAACTGGGGTAATCTCATGTATCTAAAGATGTCCATAAATTGGATGTCATGTGAGAAACAGGTGTCATTGGAACTGGTCCTGGGCCACATTTAGAGATGAGAAGTTGAGACTTTTGCAGCATAAGGCACCCTTAGGCACTCACTGCATGGTGACATGAATCATGCTGTAGAAAGTGCCTTCTTCTCTTTTTTGACTTTAAAGCAGTGGAGGAGACCATCTGAGCCATGGATGTGTATCCTAACAGTTAAATCCCAATTGTTGGGTTTTGGTGGTTGATAGAACTTCATTTTCCTGTTTTATCTGCCCGTGAGAGTTGTCTGTATGAAGATTAAAATCTCTTAGACAGTGGAGATATGTTGTTCCTCCAGTGTGGAGGAAGACTAGACTCCATCTCCGGTGCAATAGGAGCACAGGAAGAGCAGAAGAGAGGAAACCCAGGAATTTCATAACAGTGAACAAGCACATGTGTGGCTGTGTTGGTCCTTGCAGCAGAATATCAATATCAGCTCAGGGAAGAGGCTTTGCAGGGTTGGGAGGGCAAGAGATGAGCCATGTTAAGGAGCAGCTTGATCAGGTATCTCAGGATATAAGAGGCAAAGCTAATCCAGCAGAAGAACTTATATCAGGACTTCTTTATGTTTAACAGATAAAATAGTGAAAGGGTAAATGGCTGCTCAGGAATTTACATCCTCCAAACACTCGTTAAGGTGTTTGAGCCCTGTATGACAATGACTGCAGTGGCTCCGTATCACAAGCCTGACTTATCCAAGGAGCATAAAGGCACTGTAATTGCAACTCTTTAAATTTTTACACCATGATTTGTTTTAGTTAAGGCTCTCTTTTGAGTACTTAAGCCTTGCATATACATTTTTAATTTCAATTGCTTTAGTAAATTGTATTATACGCCTCCTAAAGATGTAATATAACAAAGTATCACTGTTTTGTGCATCAGTTACTGATGCACAAAATACAATTACACATTACCCAGCATTTTTTTTACTATAAAATGACTGAACTCGGAGAAAACAGCTTTAACAACAATGGAAAGAAATTTTATGAGGATTTATTTTAACTTTACTTGTGTATGTTTTAGTTCTTATTTCTATTGCAACTTCATTGCTATTAATCACTATATATCAATAACTTAATTAGATTAAGTTCTAATACTGCATTTTCTTTATCCTTAGATCCAGTTCTGATATTTATATTCATGAAGTAGTAATAAACAAAATGCAGGTGCTTCTGAAGGGGAAACACGGAGTAGGAGAGGGGTTAACATTTATCCGGGTCTGTAAAGTTTCAAACCTCTTTCAAAAGATGTTCTATAATTAGCACTGATCTTCACTCCTGCAGCCAAATATTAACCAGTTGATATCCAGATTATTCATAGTGGGCAAATTAGGCCATATCAGTTTGTACAGGATGTGCAGCATTTTTGTGTGAAGCACCAGTTTTCATTTCCTCTGGGATAGAACAACACAACGAATTAAAGATGATCCAATGTGTTGACTTTTAAATAGTCAAAACCAAGCCACTCACTTCAAACAGTGCTATGGATGCCATGTGGGTGTGACATCCATAGATAATGATGTGAAATATCTGTATATTCAGTTTAAAGGGCTGACACATACACAGGTTTGCTTTGTGTGGAACAGAATCTAGTCCTGAATAAAAACCCCTTATTTGTACTTAAAAAGGACTATTTAGAAAAAAAAAAACAAAACAAACCTAAACTATTTTAGCCAGAGTTAATATTTACTGAATATCAGCAGCAAGGAAATAAGCAAACTATATACATAAGGAGAGAGAAATCATGGACTTAAAAGGCAAAATAGCAAAATATGGACTTCTGGCAGCTCATTGATTTTAGGCATTTAGCTCAGAGCTACTTCAGAATACTGAGAGAAACTTTTCCCAAGCTCACTGATGAGACCTGTTTTAGTGAGAAGCAGGATGGCTCACTCTAATTTGGCTCATAATTGGCTCAAATGGAACAACCATGTGCATCCTGACAGGTAAGAAAAGTAAATCTGAAGAACTGAGAGTTAAATTTTGCAAATAAAACCATATCAGGCAATGTACTTGCAAAATCAGTAAGTACTTTGTATGTGGTTTTTGTTACAGAAAAATTTGGATTTTCAACCTTCTTGTCACAAGGAAGAAGAAGTGAAATGAAATGAGATTTCTAATATGTAAATAATTTATCTGGTTATAATTGCAGGTTGTTCATAGCAATGTAAAAATCAGAGATTGTTCAAATTATGCTTTTGTTTGATTTACACTCCCTGATATTTGAGACATTCAATTCTTAAAGTCAAGAATTCTGACCTGCTCTTCAGAGTAGGACAATATATTGTTGAAAACAATTTAATTTGAATATGTAGAGATCTAAAATTTATTTAAATGTAGCCACATGCAGCTTCAAATATAATATTTCTTTTTTCTCCCAGTTCTGGTCAATAATAAATGAGTTTTAGAATTTAAATCAAGACACAGTGGAGTTCTTGTGATACATTATTGATAAAGCACACTTATTGTAACAACATTTTCCAAGGGAAAACACATTATTTATTGGCTATGTTAATGCAAACTGTAACATAAGTCTATATTAAGCTTATGAAGATAATTTTGAGTACGTTGGAGGAAGTTTTGTAGGCAGCCTTTTAAATAATTAGATGGAAAAAAAGCAACTTATTACCTTAATGAATAAAATATTATTCTGTGAGTAGGTCTTCAAATTCACTTTCCCATATGGCTCAAAAAATCCATGACTGTAACTATGTATTTCAAAATGTAACAATCAGCAATATTTACCAGAAAATTTGGAAATGTTTCTGGTTTTTCTTTCCTAACAGCTTATTGAAAATGCATAGAAGAAATAAGAATTTCCAGCTAGAAAAAGATAAAGGAGTTTCTTGTAATCTTCCACAGTTCCAAAAGAATCAATCTGAGTCAGGGCAACTGAACTGAACTATTTCTAGAACTGTTGAAATTCAGATGTACTTCCAGAACTCCAGCAGAGGAATGTTCTTGTGGGAGTCCCCTACTCTTAAAACCTGCACCACTTTTACTTTGAAGCGTTACATCCCTCTACTCACTTCCAGGTAATTTCCACTTGTAATTTATCCAAGAAGATGTGCTGATATATAATTCATGGAGGGTGCTCTAATCCTGCTCTGTCCTTGCTGTGGAGCTTTGACAAGGCTGGTCCAGCCTGAACTTTAGAGGAATCATGGTACCAAAAATCCAAAGTGATGCCATCTCAGTCACTCCATCTTTCTCCTGAGTGTTTTCACCTTTTAATTTTAAACCACTTTTGAGCTCAAGAATGTGTATATATTTTAAATGTGCAAACCTTAACGTTGTTTGGGAAACAAAGGTTGGTAACACGGTCCTTCAGGAATAATGGTGTTCTGGTTTATTCAGTTTTAACATCATTAAATTACTTTGAGAGTACTTATTACTGTATTAACAGATTTGTGTGTTTTAATTTGCCTTGGCTTGGGTAATGCTGACAGTCTGAGCTCTTAACAGAGCATCACATGGAATTGGAAGTTCATGTTTTTGAGAGAAAATTAGCAACAAGATCTGAGTATATTAATTGAATCCTGGAAGGTTAAGTCAAGAGGAAAAGTCTAAAGAGAAATGAAAAATGGTGAACCAAGATCCATTTGCTTTCCTTTAACTGTTCGAAAATAGAGAAGACAGCCAGTATTTTGCATCCTATTTGAGAAAAGATATATTTAATTATCTTATGACAGGCTGTGGGCATTGGCATTCAGAATTCTCATTAAGCATAAATTTATGTAAATGAGTAACACAAAGAAATGAAGGAAATAATGTAAAACAAAACTCTACTTGTGGGTACAGGATTAGGCATGAAAACTTCATAGCTGGTATGAAGAGTGAACATTTTTCTTTTCAGCTGTAAATTGTTTGATTATTTTTGCCTTTGTGGTGAAAAAATCTTTTACTCTTTTTAACATTAAGTTTCATTGGTCAACTTGTAACTTAAGTTTTTCCTTTGTGGGGACTGATTAGTTTAATAGTCTGCCTTGGAAGAGAGAGCCTTCAGGCTGGGTGAAATGGGAGCTCCAGAACAGAGCTGTGATTCCCTTTGGCTTCTTTCAACAGCTGGATTTTTCCTATGGTTTGAATTTTGTATGTCTGGGTAACCAGAAAATGTCTGCCTTAAAACATTAAGTGCTCTTTAGTGTAGTAAGGTGATGTCCATGGATAAAGACCCACAGGATGGCACTTACTGGCCTTAGAATTTTTAAACATTGCCAGTAATTTTAGTGTGCTTGGAAAGAGTTTCCTTGCCTGCTAATTTTGAGTGGACTTTTTCTTGTAACTATCTCTTTATATTGATAGATGGTTCCATTCTTCCTGGCTGTATGTGTGAGCAATATTGCTCACAGGAAGGAGCAGTGTTTTCAGTATTAATCAAAACACTAAGTGTTTTCAAATGCCATGTTTTTAAGTTCTGAAGTTATCCTTAAGATACCTGTGCTCCTCTTATTTACATCAGTTGGAGTCACTGCTATGTTCCCAGGCAGCTGGTGCTGCACAGAGAGTTGCATTTCCAATCTAAACAGATAAATCTGTGCCCATTAATATCAAATCATATCTCATTATATTTACAGGGATAATAAGACATGAATGGATGGCCAGCACAGCCTAAGAAGACTGTGAGCTTTCAGCAGGCTTGGTAGTGGTTAAAATCTTAATAAACAGCATTGCAAGGGGGATTCTACACTACTCAGGAAATCTTCTTGACATGAAGAAAAAGGTTCATTTCAGCCCTGCCTCATTAATCAGATCTGCCCAGTTAAGAGAGTGTCACCTAAATATGTTTTGCTTTCTGCCGTGTGCTGCTGCTGAGGATCCTGACACACAAAACAGAAGTAATTAAGTTTGTGCTAGAAGGCAAAGGCAAAAAGCAATGAATTGGAATGTGCTTTAGGAGTGACCTTTGTGGAAATGCCCTGGGTACCTCTGTGTGGTGACTGTCAGCACTGGTGGTGACTGCAGATCCCAGTTTGTTTAGCAGTCACACACATGAATTGGTTTGCACATGTCCTGTCTGCCATGGATCATACACATAATCTCTGCATTATGGCAGGGAGCAACAGCCTTCAGCCTTAGGGAATTATCCAGGGCCTCTGCTTGTTACACACAGAATGCTCTGAGTTGGAAGGGACACACAAGGATCATGGAATCCAGCTGTGAAGTGAATGGCCCACACAGGGATCAAACCCACGCCCTTGGTGTTATCAGCAGCATGCTCTGCCCAGCTCAGCCCATCTCAGGGTCACTCATGGCTGCTGGACCTCTTGAAGGTCCAAAATAAAGGCAAATTTATGTGCTGTCCCAAGACTGGGCAATGGACTGGAACTAAGATTTCCACATGAGGGAATGAATCACACTTTGGCCACTTCTTTGGCTGCATTCTGGAGTGTTCTGTAATTCCACAAGGAGAAGCTGTTCAAGGAACTGGCTTCTGTGGGAGACAACCTATAGTCTGTCTTACTGTTACTATACTGTACCACCTAATAAAGCAAGAGCACCTAATGAACAATGCAGCCTAACCAGTAAATCTAGTTTTTGATAAGTTTTACTGTGACAATGGGATGGGAAAGCATTTTTCTGTCCATGCTGTTAAAATGAATTATCAAATAAAGCAGAATATGTAACACCCAAAACTTAGGCCTGTGAACAGAAACATTTATTCTCCTTGATTTAGCTCCTGCTTACTGAAACCTCCAAGAGGACTTGGACTAGCTCTTGTCAGGTTTTCGTTATTATTCTTGAAAAAAGTATGTAACTTTTTCATCTTTCACTAAAGAAATTTAGATGCTTTATGTAAAATCCTTTTGAGGTCACTGATTTTTAAAATGACCCTTCTGTCTTTATCATAGAAAATTATGATGTTGTAATATAAGAATATGAAACTCAAGAGTCAGAAGAGTCAAATTCAAGGAAACTGGGACCTTGGACTGAAGAAATTGAGCATTTTGGTGATATGAGTAGTTCTGATGAAAATTGAAAAGAAGAAGACAGCAGAAAGAAGTCTGTGTACTTTCCATTTTGCAAGGAGTATAGTGGGTGATGATTAAATGAAAATTAAGACAGGGAGTCCTTGTCTGCTGTCTACTAAAAAAAATATTAATTAATAGTCTCATGTACATGACCAATGGTTTGCTAATAGTTTATGTTCAGGTCATGGTCTGAGCTGACTGGGAATGTGGATCTCCAGAGGAGATCTGAGTACTTTAGAAAAAGTGTGATATGCCTGATGTCATGTAAGAAGTCTGTTTGCATCCACTTTCTTTAGAAATACAAAGAAATATTTATAGCATAGAATTCCTACTGTGTTCTTGCAGTTCATGGAAAGAATAACAATGTTTAACTGAATTTCATCACTTAAACCTTTATTTTGGCAAAACACATAAATACTGATTTATAAAGGCAACACCTCCTTCTTTTTAATAATAAGCTAAAGCTGTGTAATCCTTGAGAATCAAACATTGTTAAGGAATTTGAATACTCTGCTACTGGAGATATAGTTTGGCAAAACCTCAGTGGAATATTTCAGCTTTATGTTAAATAGAGAAAGAATGAAATACAAGTGATCAAGTACTGGTAAAAGCAATGCCTGGTGGTTTGGATAAACAAAGTTAGGACTGTTAATAGCCAAGGGAACAACTGTAATTTAGGATTTGAAAAGATGATAAATCAGAGGAAAATTATTTAAAAGTAAACAAACAAACTTGGTAACAGAATATCTGAGAAGTATTTTAAGCTGCTTATGGCTCAGCTGAGCAGAGTAGATGTCTAATCTCTCTGAGTGTCATGGCTAAAGATTTAGAGGATTTTGCACAAGCCTTTTCTGAGTCTTTAGAGACATCTAATTTAGTGAATGGTAAAGTATTTGTGGCAAGAGAAAATTAAATCGTTTTAGCCAAGCTTCCCAAATCAGGGCAGTGGTTGGTGTAATGCAGGACAGGGTTGTTGAAAACATCTTGCTTCTCCCCTTCACCCCAATCCCATCATTTGAGGCTTCATGAGGTTCAACAAAGACAAATACTAAGTCTTGAATGTGGGATAGAATCATGGAATGGTTTGTGTTGGAAAGGACATAAAACATCATTCAATTCTATCCACTGCCACGGGCAGGGACACCTCCCACTATCCCAGGTGGCTCCAACCTGGCCTTGGACACTTCCAGGGATGGGGCAGCCACAGCTTCTCTGGGCACCCTGTGCCAGGGCCTCCCCACCCTCACAGCCAACAATTTATTCACAACATCCCTTTGTCCTGTCACTCCAGGCCCTTGGAAATAGTCTCTCTCCATCTTTCTTCCAGGCTCCCTTCAGGTCCTGGAAGGCCACAATTAGTTCCCCCCAAAGCTTCTCTTCTCCAGGCTGGACAATCCCAGCTCTCCCAGCCTTTCCTCCCAGCAGAGCTGCTCCATCCCTCTGATCACCTTGGTTCCTCCTCTGGACTCTCTCCAGCAGCTCCATGTCCTCCCTGTGCTGTTCCCCAGGGGTGGAGCAGCTCTGCAGGTGGGGTCTCACCTGAGGGGGCAGAGGAGCAGAATCCTCTTCTCCCCTGCTGCCCACACTGGGGGATCAGCCCAGGACAGGCTTGGTTCTTGGGGCTGCCTGTGCACATTTACCAGAGAAACCTCCCCAGACTGTGCTGGCTGGTTGGTTTGGTCACCACTGACAGTGATTAATGTGGCTGTGGGGCAGCAGGGTGTCTGTGCAGGCTGATGGCATTAGGTCTGCGTTACAAAGTCGTCCTACAAGAAGTGACTCTTCCCTTTTTCTTGGCATCCAGGTCTCTGCATCTGTAATTTGGCATCCAGAGCTAGGACTCAGTACTGGAGGGACTGGCAAAGTGTTAGGAAACCATCAGGAGGTGGGTGAGGGACTTGCACATCAAGTGTGTTAATGGGAACAAAAGTGAGGATTCTTGACAGGATGAAGAAAAAACATGATGAGGGGTTAAACGAGTTGTGTTTCTTCTAGTGTGGGAAATAAGAGGCTAATCAGGGCTTTATAAGGTTTTGCCTTAACAGAGTGGGATGTAGAGAAGACGGAGCCAAAGTTTTTGTAGAAGTGCAGAGCAAACCAGGGCTGGCAATCACTTTAAAGTTTCAGCAAAGAAAATTCCAGTTGGACACAGAAACAAACTTGTCACCATGAAAGCTGCTTATCCTTGGGGCAGGACTCAGATTACTTGTGTCTGTTCATGGAGTTTTTCAAAACTTGTCTGTACAAGGCCCTGGACAACATGATCTTGCTTTGAAGGTACTTCTGCTTTGAGTGGGAGGTTGGACTGGATGATTTCTAGTGCCTTCTTCCTGCAAAAATTTTCCTCTGGTTCTAAGTGAGCAACATCAATGACTCAATTGGCTTCAGTTTTCAAAGGGATCTAAACGTTTAGACACTGCTGAGGGGTGGTTTCAGCCTTGTCTCTCTCAGCAGACAGGCAACTAAGTTTATGGCAAACCTCCTCATTTAAATTATGAGTTGCATCTATCTCAGCACGGTCTGTGCCATTAAATCTAATTAGTGTAATTTTACTGGGTACTTTTAAGAGAATATGGCAAATGAGATTTTTTCAAATGCCCTGCAGAACTCTCACATTCATTTCCATCATGGTGTACATTATAAAAAGTGACAGGTAGTGAAAAACAAATCAGCATTGCATTCATTATTTCAGTGCATCAACTGAGTCAGGCAAATGAATGATTAAGGCTTATTTGTAGCATACTTTTATTATCATTGTGCACCTTTTTGAGCTTGTATCCAGGACTGCTCTTTAAAGCTGCCTTTGCTTTAGTCAGTGTTCTGTTGGTGGTGGTGGCTTGGCAGCTTTATTGCTTTATGTATTTTGTTACTCTTTCCTTCCTAATACTCTTCTGTTTCCAGTTTTATAATTCTATATGTGTATACAATAATTTGTAGCATTATTTCATACATCTCTTTAAATGTATTCACTAAGTGAAGCAAAACCACTCGTTCCTAACAATAAAAAACTTGCTACAGATGTAGTCCTCTCTGGTTTAGGTTTTATTTGTAAGTTGTTGTAATCTTCTCTGTGCTCATGGCAAACATGTTTAGATGGACTTCTAAGGAACATTTGGGAAACAAGTAACAATTATTTGAAAATATCTTTTAGTTGTGTCATTGCTAGCAAGTTTTGGTGTGATAGAACACCAGGCAGCCACACTAATGTATCTTTCACGTTCACCTACTGCTTTTTTTTTGGTTTGAGTTTTTTGACATTGACAATTTTAAAATGTGGAACCATTGGGTTCAGTGAGCGCAGTGCAGATGCAATGCCCAATGGACACTGATATGAAGTAGTCCACAATAAGAGTGTAATATACCTTTTTGTGGTCAGGGTACATTTCTCATTAATATTCTACTACTATTTCTGTAAATCATTCCAGTTCAGTGGCCAAATGCCAGTCCTTCTTTTGGAATTAATTAATTCCAGTTAATTTTGAATAATTCTATATAACTTCTATAATTTGTGGCCAAAAAAAGGTGAATTCTGTTTAATAGTCAGATCCAGAAACAATGACCTCATAATACTACTGGTAAATTCAGTTTGTTCAGTCATTGCTGTTCAGAAGTGTAACCATTTCTGTTGATATTATACAAAAATAATATTTGTTTTCTGTCTTCAGAATGTGAAGTTGATCTTTCTCCTGCTGTGTCTGCATATTTTAGACACAGATTTTTCAAGCAAAGTAGAATGATACAGTTGCAAGAGAAGATCATTTGCTTAGTGCATTAAATACATAAAAAGAAAGCCAAACCATATCTAAGTTCAGGACTAGTGACAAGAATCAAACCTAACTCACATGATTGTGATCTCTATCAAAATAAATATTTAATAAGTTAAGCTAAGTCAAGCATTTCTAAATATATCTTTAGGCTTTTTATTTCCTCTGGGAAAAGAAAAAAGTGTTTGTCAAGAGTTCTCACAGGGAGAACTAAACAGTGTCTTATTTTAGTGCAATAGCACCCTAAAGGTCTTGACCAAAATGATTGAAATGGATCTAGAGGGAGCAAGAAGAGAGGTCATTTCTTCCTTCAGGACTGGAAAGAAAATTAACAGTGATGAAAACGTTGCTGTTGCTGTTGGTTTGGGGTTTTATAGCTTCTCTTCACAACTTTGCAGTTCCTGGAATCCACAAAGTACATCTAAATCTCATATTGTGCCCAGGTGGGTGTGAGGGAAAGAGAGAGAAAAGGAGGAAAGAAAGAGGAAATATTGTTTGAAATATTTGCTTTTTACTTTTTTTTTTTAACCAAAAGGAAATGCCAATATTTTATTTTCACAGTACAAGTTCAGTTCCAGTGTAATAGGGAGAGTGGAGATGAATTTAGAATTTTTCAATTCATAGAAATGATGATAGTAAAGGAGATTGTTAAAAAAAAGAGAGCTCGTAATCCTCTTGTCTTGAATGACGTGTCTTGTTCGCGAGGTCTTACATCAACCATGGCCATAACCAAGTAGATTCTTTGGAGGAGCTTTACAAAGTTCGTAACAAAAACCCTTTTAAAAACCACATTTTTTTGTATGATAAAGTTTATTTCTACTTCCCTCCTGAAAGTTTTTCATCTCAGATGGGCAGTTTTTAGAAGTCAATGGTAAAATAAAGAATTTTTGTGATGCTTTTGAAGGAAGATGGACACAAACAATCTTGAAATATTTAACTTATAAAGAACTATTCCATCTGGGTTCTAATTCTCCCTGTGCAACAGAACTACTCTAAGACATCCCCTGGAAGCAGATATGTTGAAATGCTGGCATATCAGAACAACATGAAATGTAGATGCTGGTTTTTGGCAGGAGGCACCTTAATTTTCCACTCTTTCCTCCCTGATGGTAATAAACAGAGAGAAAGAAACCCAACCTTTAAAAGTGACAAGACACAGAAATTAGGATTAATACAGTTGATTTACATAATGTTAGCATTTTAAAACAGATGTGGGCTGTGCATTCCTCTGCTAGAAGGCAGCCAAAAATAGAAGCCTTCCTATTGTACCTTTCCATGTTAATTATGTGGCTATTTTGAAAGGAATTGTTTCCCTCTGTATTTCAATATGTCATTTATGCCTGAAACACTTTGCTGGGTCTTGGCAGTTAAGAAAAAAGGAATATTATTTCTTAAATTTGATTTGGGATCATTTACTGTGCTGTTCATACCCCTCAGTTCTTTCAGTGTAGATTGTTATTGTCTAGTCTTAGATGTAAAGAGAAACTTGAAGTAGTCTGGGGGTAAAAGGAGCTTTTTTTGGTCATACTGCACTTCTTGGTGAGGGACACATTGCTCTGAAGCTCTTGTCTTTTCCTTGGATGGACTTCCACTTGGAAGAATCTACTCCTTATTCCACTGAATAAATCAGGAATGGAAGAGTATTGCATCACCTTTTCTTTCGCAGTTTTCTCTTACGCATGGAACCCAAAAATTCCTCTCAGCTGCTTTCTCAGAGGCTCATCCATCAGCACAATGTAGAGTTTCAAGGTTAACACAAGGAGGAAGTCTTTTGGTTTAAATTTTAATATTCATCTGAGGAACTAATGACACTGGAGACATATATAATGCAGAGAGAAATTGGAAAAGCTTCCTTGCACGTGGCCACTAATGCTCTACTTTATGACTTCAGAAGAAATTTGTCACACAGACAGAAACCTTCACCATCCTCTTAGTCTTGTTTCAAAGACCGTGGCTCCTTATCTTAATAAATGATAACCTCCGGCAGTTTTTATATGGTGAATCAACATGTTCCACAAATGATGTTAACAAATCTTAGAATTATTCCAAATAGTGCAGAATTAATATTACCTCTTTTATTACTTTTTTAATGTATCTATTCAGAGTTGTCCAAGGAATTAATTTTACTCTTTTAAAAATTCCATTGTGTTGGATTTATGGAGACTTGTGAGCAAGTTAGGACATGAGCCAAGAATGTTTGCAGAAACAGCAGTTGTAGGTAAAAACTGAGACTGGAGGTGGAATATGAGTTTTAAGTTGCCGCAAGCAGAGGGGAAAATTAAATATTCTCAGAAGAAACGAGATTCTAATTGATTTAGAGACAAATATATGTGAGCAAATGCTTAATCAAACTAACTCACATTTATAACTTCAGATATGAAATAATAAAAAAGACTCTTTAAATAACACTGGCTTAAGGACCACAAATTTGCTGCAGAAAGAAGGCAGATTAAGAGACAATTATTTAGAGAATATTGTGGTCTAATCATATCTATTCTTCAAGTGTGGTGAAATTTGTCATCTAAACTTTTCTTAAAACATGGGTTTGTGCATCCCCATGATAGGACAGGAGGGAACAATAAGGAAAAATATAAGTAAGCTTCTTTTCCTTCACTTAAGGTAACTTTTTAATCATTCATACTTTTAAAAAGGAGCATAAATGATGGAATGATAGATTTGAGTTGGCTCAAATCAAGGACAGGAAGAGGATCTGTGTGAGGCTACTCAATTATGCTTTAAACTTGGACTTGAAGCCAAGTTTCACAGGATTTTAGCTTGGGGGTTACCCTGTCAAAAATTAAAAGTAATGTGATCATGAACAGAAGACATCACTTACATCATCTAAAATCTCTCCTGTCATCTTTTTCATTTCCCAGTCAATTGAATAAAAGCAGAAGTTCTAAGATTTTTAAAATAATATTTTTAGTTAATCCCAACAAAAATATTTCCACAATCTCTGTCCTATTATAAAATTAGAAGCCAGCTACTAAATCCAACTGAGAGTATTTTTTAGCTCTACTGTTGACATTTTCTGCAATGTTAACTGCGTGCTTTGAAACAAGTCTTTTCCTCACCCCAGTGAGGTCAAGTAATCATTCTCTTGCTCTTCTGTGAAACTATCAGTGATGAATTAATTAATATTCTATGAATTGTATTCAAAGTGTCTAATTTTTAGATTTGCTGCAGAATTGAGCATCATCTAAATGATTTATTAATCTGAAAACACAGGAAAACTCATCCAAACTCACAATGCCTAAATTCTTGCTGTTGGTGGCAGAGGGTAGAAGGGAGGAAACAATAGTCTTTCTAAGACTATTTGTTATATTGTATTTTATCTTACAAGTTAGAATTGAAAGCAAAGCATTTCTGTAACTCTATTTTCTGTATATAAAATCTGTAATATCTAATTGTCTACGTGTAGGTGTAGGATGATTATTATTGTTTTATATATATATATATGTATCTCAGTATATAAGATGAAAGATTCCCTTGGAGTACATTAAGTTTATAACATTTCACATTATCATTACAATTGCTGCCAAAATAACAGCTTCACATTTCTGTTCTATTCTCATTACAACCCTCAGTGAGATTTTGGAATTTTAGAACCTCATATATTCAAAGAATTAGGGGAATGTACTATACACTGTGACCTTTTCAGTATTCTATAAACCGTTTGCTGAAAGTTTTACTTACTTTCCTTGTTTACTCTTCTTGTATTTCCCTCATTGTTAATTGTGAGGGGAAGGATGACCTTTCCAGTGTTTTGTACTTCCATTGGCCAAGAGATGTATCAAACTTGCATTATCCTCTCTACTCAACAACACAGTTGTTATCCTGTCTTTTATTAAGCCAAGTAATACACAAAATATTTGCAGTTGTATGAAACTGAAGGGCATGCACAGAATGACATTTTGTTTCAAAAATGTTCCCATTGATGATAAAAAGAATATCTCTAGTAATGAAGTTTCAGAAGGTCCAGCTTTCTCAATCATAGGCATTTATAGACATTTCTGACACTTAAACTAGAGTTTAGGCATCAAACCACTTGAATTTATGTGGATATTGCTGCCTGGGTAACACTTTTATTTAGTGGTACTTGTGGTAATGTCTCTCTTTCATTTTTAACGTTGAAATGAGAGTGGAGAACCATCTTAAATACCTTATTCAGCAAGGCAGTACTGAGAGTAGAAGGGTGAGATTTTCCATCCCAGTAATCCCTCAGAGTAGGTACTTGGAAATGTTCTTTAAATCTAAAGGTTTGTGAGCCTTAAACCTGTGAAAGAGTTGACTTCCATCTGCTTGTGCAGCCTGACTGCTACAGGGGATGTGGAACCTCAGTCCACATTGGCGGGGTTTGTGTTTTAGTTTAATTTTTCAGTGTTAAATGAAGGAGTGGAAGGGTGAGGGGACACCTTAAAATGTCTGCATAAAAATACCAGATACAGAGTTTAACAAGTAAAAATTAAAGAAAGATGACAGGCTTGCTTCTTACAACCTACACTGTTCCATACTCCAAGCAAGCACTCCAGCATACACCTGCAGCCCTTGTGTGGAAAGACAATAAAGTGGATATTTAGAATAGGCAGCAGTTGTGAGAATCTGTCAAGATGAGAGTTTCCCACCCATTGCCAGCAGTGAATATTATATTTGCACTTTGGGAAGTCAATGTTAGGGTGAAATTTGAGCAGTTCCTTTTGTTAGAACTTTGATACATTTATTTGCAGGCATCACCTGGGATACACACATGTGCATCCTATGAAAAGTTACACAGGTTCTGTATTTTAATACTGATTTTAAAAGACTGTAATTTCATGCATCTTCTTTGTGATTCTTTGAGGGCTTAATTGCTATGTCATGGTAATGCTTATCAGAAAGCACTGAAAAGCTTTAATTACTTTGTACTTTGGTTAGTTATGAATGCATGCAAAATTTAACTATTTCCCCAGAAGCAAATAAAGTCCACATTTATTATGTTACATAAAAGTTATGGAATGATTTAGAATAATTAAGCTAAAGGCTGTCTTGCCTGGGATTTAGCTCATCTAAATGATGCACAAAATTAATCTCATATTAAACTACTACATGTGAGAGAAGCAGTAGGATCTTCGCAGAAGATTTTTTTATGGGAAGTGCATCATGGCAATAAACTACAGGTATTTTATGTAAAGGAACAGAGTTGTAGTGGGGGCTTTAATCACTGATTTAACTGATCACTACTTAAAACAAAGCCACATTCTAAACACTTTGGGCAGTTTTATGGAGAAGAGCATGGAAGTTGATGAGTAAAGAACACAGGAAAAAAATGGGATAAAAGTAGTTTCAGGATTACGTGGAATGAAGGAATGACTGATGAGTTTAAGCACTTTAGTGTCTCAGTGATCCTGTCTACATTTCAGCTTTTGATATACTGAAATAATTATCGTGTAATCATAGAATCACAGAGTGCTTTGGGTAGGAAGAGACCTTAAAGACCATCTTGTTCCAACCCTGTGTCATGGGCAGGGACACCTCCCACTATCCCAGGTTGCTTCAACCTGGCCTTGGACACTTCCAGGGATGGGGCAGCCACAGCTTCTCTGGGCACCCTGTGCCAGGGCCTCACCACCCTCACAGGGAAGGACTTATTCCCAATATCCAATCTAAACTTACTTTGTCAGTGTGAATCCTTTCCCCCTTGTCCTGTCATTACAGGTCTTTATAAATACTGTCTCTCCATTTTTCTTGTGGGATCCCATCAGGCACCGGAAGGATATAATACAAGGATATAACACAAGATTTCTGCCTGCTGCAGTAGTTTTCTGGGAGTGGCCTATGAAACTCAGGTAGCAATTACAGGCACACTGGAAGCTCTCACAGTGGTCAATGTTTTATAGAGCCCCAGGAGTTTGTCTGTGCCAAGGAATAGATGGGGGTTCTATATATATGAGGAATAGATTTGTATTCCAAATGTTTCTAAAGAGAGGTTTAGACGTGGGATGCTGGGGAAACTGTCCAATGGAACTGTAGGTTCAGTCTAAAATCAGCTCAGGTTTATAAAGTAGTTGGGATGACTATCAAAAATCAAAAGGGAAGGGAGCCATGAAGAAGCAGAAGAGCTGCTCTTGTGAGGATCAATCTTTCTGACCCTGTCTGACAGTTACAGAACAGTTCCTAACCTCAAGAGGATGCTTTTGCCTCAATTGCCACAAGGAATGAGCCTTGCAACCCATGAAAGAACTTCCTATAAATCAAAAGTACAGAAAAGATAAAAAAATATAAGTCACAAAACATGCAAAATTTCCATGCAACACATTCATTGTCATCCCAACGCCAGGAAAAGTCAGTCAAGGTTTAATTGGCTCAAACTGGCTTGGTACTCCCACAAGCTTCTTCATTCTTCCTCTCAAGCTGCCATGAAAATTCCATTTTTGCCTTTGAAACTGCAAAAGTGAGCATTTGCTGCTAGTTCTGATGGAAGGGAGATGGGCTGACAGTGTAAAACACAGGGAAAAAATTAGTGCTGAGAAAATTAAGTGTGAAGAAAATAACTACAAGAAAAAAAAGGCAAATTTAATTAATTGAGACAGGACCCACCACTGGCTGAGAGTGATGAAGGTCTATAGATTTCCATAAACAAACAGCTGAAGACCTGATAAACTGCCCAAAGAAAACAATATTAATTTAAGCAGTTCCATGGTCACAAGAGAGAGCATTTGCCATCTGTTCTCATCCTCCTCTTTATTTACCTGAAGGGGTTATCGAAAAATGGTTCTAGGTAACCCAGGATAATCCACTGGTGATGTTAAAGCTTTAGGAGAGAGGACTTTGTGCTGCAATGGTCCAACTGAAAGTTGATAACTCGTAGCATCTCATTATCTTCCTGAATTCCTCAGTCCAAAGTAAGCAGACCAAGTCTGACACACTCTAGAAAGGAGAAGTTCCCAGTTGTCATTTCTGCATAAGGGAAAATGACACCCTGTGTTTCAAAACCTGCCAGTGTAGGAAGTAAAAGTTATTTACAGCTTTTTCTCTTCTGGAGATGTCACATTTTCATCTCTGATGAAATACAAACTACACATTTTTAAGTCCAGGCCCCATGAATAAATGTTACTTTCATGGCAAATGGAGAAGGGGTGGATATTAAAAAAAATAATTCAAATTTCAAAATTCTGCCTGAAGTTTGGAGAGTGCTTTCAGAAATGCCTTCTTATATCCTACAGTAAAGAATTTGGAATGCTTGAGAGAAACCATGCATTTTTTATTTAAAGCTTAAATGGAAAGTGGCCAATTCTGAAAATTTGCTCCATCGTGTGGTATAAAAAGTAATTTCAGAAAGTTCAGAGAATTTTGTGCAAGAAATCTTTAGTATGTGCTCTTACTCGATGTGACAATGCTGTGTGAAGAACAAGCAAATATTAGTGTACTTAGCCATTCTGATTTTATCTAAGCTTTATTACTATTTACTAAAAGGCAATATGAAATAATAACATTATTTAGTTAATGAAAGCTCTACAAATAAACTGTAATTCTCTGTCGTAGCATCAATATATTGGCAGTGAGGAAACCTCTGCTTTCTCAGTTGGATGCTAGTAATTAATATCTTGCTGTCTAATTAGATCGTTGCTTCTCATTTAGATGTTGATTTCTGAAACAAATGTCCATGTTGCCAGCATGTGCTGTCTTCCAGCAGAACACAACATCTGGCTGCCCACCAATTAATATAATATAGGGAGAAACTCTGCTGAGCTTTTTATGAACAACAGAAACTCTGTGAGATACAATCATCAAATAGATGGTGGTATATCATTGTCTTCAAAATGCAAAGAGATTAAGGTTGGCAGTGGTTCAATGGCTTATTTCAACATTTCTTAAAAAATTATAATAATGTTAAGCTTAGATTTTCTAGGAAATTTTAAAGTAAAAATATTTTCTTGTGAGAAATTAGGCTGTATCTATAATCAAAAGAACATTTATAAGAATACACAATAAATATAATGCTTTGCTGGGGCACAGGTCAGTTTTCGAATTTTTTTTTATGGGGCAGATGTAACTACAAACCATCTTCAAAAATATTAGGATACATTTGAGGAAAGAGAATATGGAGTTCATATAAGTACTGTAGTTCTTTAGAAATTTCTGAAGATATTTAAATATCTCTTCTTGCACTTTGCTTCTTCCAGTCCTCTAGGAAGCTGTCTCAGGACACATCTGTTCCTGCAGTACTGTGCCCTTGCTCCACACAAGAGTGGAGAGATGGGCAAAGAAACACTAACTCTGTGTGTGTTGTAAAGTTTTCTTATCCAGTTTTCATCCTTTTTATTTCAGCTATCTTGACTAGAAGTAACTGGAAGATGACCAGCTAATCTGTGGAAGTTGTCCCTTGTTGCCATGAATAGAGGATGAGTCCAATTTCTGATTCTGAAGGTTATCAGTGGCTATGAGTCTTACTCAGCTCAGTATTGGGAATGCAAACAATGCTGGGCAACCTTTTTGTGAACAGAAACAAAGAGTAGGCCCCTTAAAAATCCTGAAATCACTCGTGTCACTAGGGCCAAACTCCTTGGATTTGTTAAGATCACCTCCTACATGAAGTTCTATCCAGTCTAAGGCAGCAGTGGACCTTCAATTTGACTTAAAGATGAAGGGCTGTTCTGCAGATATTCTGGAATGGTTTGGATTGGAAGAGACCTAAGAGCTCATCCAGTCCCCCCCCCTGCAACAGGCAGGGACACCTCCCACTGTCCCAGGTGGCTCCAACCTGGCCTTGGGCACTCCCAGGGATAGGGCAGCCACAGCTTCTCTGGGCACCCTGTGCCAGGGCCTGCCCACCCTCTCAGCCAACAATTCCTTCCCACTATCCCATTCAACCCTTCTCTCTGTCAGTGGGAATCCATTCCCTCTTTGTCCTGTCACTCCAGACCCTTGGAAGTAGTCTGTTTGAAAAGCTTCACCTTCAAGCCTCAGCAGCTGCTCTTGGATGGAGCCTGGATGTGCTTCCGAGGGAAATGGGCAGAACCTAGAAGTGTAGAGTACTGGAAGTTATTAAAGCTGTGTTTCACTTTTTTTTTTTTTTTCCAAGGGAAATTGCCTGGTTCTCAAAGTGCTGTTGTAAATATCACTTTACATAAGCACATTAATGATCAAATATTAGATTACCCTTTTGTGATATTTTCTCAGCTTTAATTTTTATTTAATTGAAACTATTAGTAGGGCTGTAACATTTAGAAGAATGGCTGCTGTAAGGTCAGGTGCTGTTTATCCAAAAGTACATATTTGTCCAGCCAGCTAATATTTTTAAGACATTGTAATATTAGCTTTATTATATACATTTTCTCAGAGAATGTGCTGGGGTGGGGCAGTAAGCTTTTAAAAAAATATTGCAAAGAATTATTACAAATACCTTTTTAATATTGAAATTCTCTGGTATAATTTTGTTAGCTTTCCAGCTGGAAGACAAGCCTTAAGTAAAACTTAATATAAAGTTAGTGAATTTTTTGTACCTCAGTTTTTCTCTCCTCTTCAAATGTGCAGCTCTTTTGTACTCAGTGACTTTGCTGTCTTTTCTGACTATAGACTTTTGTATTAAGATGCAAAAGAATGCTGAATTAATTTCAAAATATTTAAAACAATAATTCTAAAAACTCTCAGTCTTTAATGATATAGAATACAATGCTGTTAAAATATTTTTAGTCCTCCACATGTAAGAAATGGTCGATGTGAAATCAGTTTTTTAATTGTTTACCTTGAAATTTTCTGCAGAGAATACGCTTTAAAAGTGTGTCTTTTTTTTTTTTTTATATGAAGCTCCTTGTTGAGGCCCTATAGGATGACTTTTTTTCTTCCACATTGAAAACACAGTGAACAATAGTTTTTTAAAAAGAAATGCTTTTCTATTGATATATCATGGCTGGAAAAGGATTTATTAGGTTATTTTGACTTTATCCTGACATTAGAGGATTATTCTCTCAAATTTATCATCTGGTATAGTCCATTAATCTTGTCACTTTTGTAATTTTTTGTCTTCTTTTTAATGTCAGATCTTTCAAATCCTGTTTATTTTTCTGTTGCTCATAAACTATTTTCCTCAGAGGTTTATAAAGAGCAGATTAGAAGATATCAGGGGGGGAAACTATTCCATGTGAATGAGTGCAGTAATGTCCATGTAAACCTGAAAGATTTACTCAGTATCCTTTTCACTGGTGGTATTAAGTGAACTATGAATGTGTCTTCTCTATTCCCTCTGTTCATTTTTGTGGGAATAGAAAGGATTCTTTGCCTATCCAGTGATCTGGAAATTCTTTGTTGATATAAAAGCCTTTGGGATCCTTCCCTCAGTTGGAATTCTTTTACTAAAACCAGAGGTGGTTCTTTTTCCAGCCTTCCCAGTTAAAACTATTCAAAATCCAATTCACAGGTGCTCCTGCAGTAAAAATATCTCTGAGGGTTTTCTTCCCTTTCCTGCACTCTCCCAGGCAGAGGAGCAGTGGATTACACTGGATTGCAGTGATCCAGTGGTGTGTATATGGCATCTCTTTTCCAAGAAGATCCCGAAGGGGATTTGGAGATTTCCACATAGACTTTT